>DWNE01006306.1:0-13170 GCA_018249875.1 Cecropterus toxeus
AGGGTGTGGTTGCCGGCTCACTTGTATATGAGGCGACCATCTTAGTCCTCAGGAGTAGCAACGCATCTGTGATCGACATCAGATAGAACCCCTGTTCTATATGAAGTTGCTTAGAGATGTTACCACTTACCATCAGACGGACTGCATGCTCGTTTGCTACTTCAATCCGATAAAAAAAATGTGTATACTTTAACCCTCTGCCAAGTGTGGGAAGGAATCTGTGCCTAAAAGGACAGTCGTATAATAATAGAAGGTAGAATTATCTGTGAACTTAAAATAAGTCAAATCCGGAGCGGATGGTTTTTGAAAGGAGTCAGTCACTCGCTGATTTACAACTTCTCGTACGGTGACACAGGACATCCGCATGGGAAATGCGAAGCTCGTTAATCAAAATATGTGTTGAAATTAATCTAATGTCAATTGCATACATAGCAAGCAAATGATTAGTGATGATTTTGTTTACCATAATGCATTATAAAAATTTTACCATAAACGCATAAAGTAATTGATTTATAGTATGAACATAATTTTAAAAAGCACAGTGTTATATCTGGGATTGGAATCCCGGAGAAGCTACTACTAAGCTAATACTGTTGACCTCATGGTCAATATCGACACGGTTTTCTATCGAAACAGAATAGTGGGAATCAGCAATAGTTGACGGTTTTTCACTGGAAATTTCTATCACAATTAACTTCACCCGCTGTTCCCATTTCGATATCATTTCGTCGCTCAACTCGTTTCACTTCAAACGATCCGATGTACGTAACAAGATAAAAATAAAAGCATTCCTGTACTGATGTCCAATCCGTCGTACATCGTAGAGAACATCGTTAACATAATTCAACCGTTTAAATTGCGAGAACAATAGAATAGCGATGTATTCCAATCGGTAGCGGTAGTTCGAGAACAATAAACCCCTGATTGGCGAGATTGAGCAGATTAACGAGAAAAAGTAGAGTTTGCAACGTAAAAATGTTCCGATACGAACGTTTCAATAATGTTCCGCCGATTTATACCAGAACTGCAATTAAGGCTTCTAGTTGTGTCTACATATTTTACAGAGCGGTGATAGCCTAATGGCTGCAACTCTTATTTCCAGCGTGAAACAGTTTCGGCGTTTCGGTGGAAGAGTGAGGTTGCCGACTAACTGTCATATGGATGAACCATCTTAGTCTACCTACATGCCTTAGAGTTCTCAAAAATAAAAGTACTCAAAGGTGCGTGAAGTCCACCAAATCGAATTTGGCTAACGCGGTAGACTATGGCCTAAATCTGTCTCATTTTGCAAGGAAATCCGTGTCCAGCAGTAAGACAATAAAAGATTGACGACGCGATTTTATATCACTATCAGGTATTGGTAACTAACGTGGTAGGTCTTCGTAGTTACACATGAACGCCTGTTTCTGATTGATAGCTGCAGTGTTAAAGCAGATGTGTTCTGGTTTGAATTGATATTACGGTAGTACATAAAGTCCACAGCTAATGAGTCTTACTGTTGTGAAAAGACTAAGATTCGAAGTTGGTTACGTATTACACAGTGAAAAGGAAGGGGGCAGCACTCAAAGTTTCGGTCAATTGTAACTACTTCTTATAAAGTAATATAGCGTTTAAGTTTATAAGTGACAATTTTGTTGTATTAAAGAAAAACATAAATGATACTGTTTTAATACTGAAGTAGCAAATGAGCATGCAGTCCACCTGATGATAATCGGTTCCTGTCAGTCATAGACATGTGTAAGCTACCTAAGATATGATTAGTCTTACCTGCGGTTAGCCACGAATGCGTTGCTACCCTTGAAAACTAAGTTGGAATGCCTCTATGTATTACGCCTTACCTTCAGACCCTTCAGACCAAAACACAATAGCGCTTTACATTGCTGTTATTGGATGGAAATAGGTGTGCTGGTACGGTGGTGCTTCCGTAGTCGAACCACTAAAGGTTCTACTCTTCAGTTTAACGAACGTTGTTTAACAAATTGAAAGTGAAGAGTTCGTATATATAAATGACAAACATAAATCTTATTGTTTACAATAATGTATAGTTATGAAATTCACCACAATTTGAACAACACCGACTTCCAAAAAGGAGGAGGTATTCAATTCGTCTGTATTTTTTCTTTCTTTTATTACATGACATATGTTATTATTTTTAAATCAAAGTATTTCAAAGTCATTATTTACCTTAATTTAATGCGTTAGTCACGAATTTTACATGTAATAATTTACCAGGTTCGAATTGCGACGGAACTTCCAGTTCCCGTAGGAGACTTTTAATTAAGATTGAAATTTAGATATGCACCGTAGCGAGACCACAAGTGAAGCTGGCATAACTAAAAACTGTAGTATTTGTTTCGTATTAATAAATAATTGTAACTGGATGGATTATGCATGTTTTGAGACGTATGTGCACAATTTTGTAAGGAAGTTATGGAGAACTTTCAAGAATGTTGTTTACAACTGTAATTGAGATGACACTTAGATTTAAGTTTTAATGTGATATGTTTAGACAATGTATAAGTGTTCACTTTGTTGGTGTAACCCAATAATAAATAAATAAATGTTGGTGGAAAAGTCTTCACGTACAGTCGGTACGTGAAGACTTTTCCTCTCTAAAACCTCCGCAAGAACTGTTTCTATGTTATAGTATTTATAATAATAAGTAGGGACATCTTCATGAGAGATATTTCGATTTAATTCCTTGGAACAACTTCTGTAGTTAAGTTGAGATAGGATGTCCATCCTAGATATAAGTACAATGGATAGCCCTAATCCTTAAGTACAGATGATCGTGGACGGCGATGACTACTTACCATTTTTATGTACGAAATTATGTTCTGTCAAATTGTTTTCAGGATTATAAATCAAGTTCACTTTGATAAAAAAAATTGGTTCCTTCGGATAGTGATACACATTGGGTCCTTCAGTTATTTTCCTAGCCTTAATACAATGTCGATTAAGTATTTCTAATCGGTAGGCTGTGTGCAGTATGATCCTGAACCCCGCCAACATTGTAAAGAATTGACGTTTGATCGTAATAGGTTACATTGCAATAGGATAATTCAAGATTTCCTGATCGCTGTCATCACAATGGAGTCGTCTCGGTTCCGTCCCGTATAATGGCCAAATGATTTCCTTTTGGTCGATTGTAGGTGTACGATTGGTAGATATTCACATCCTTATGCGACGCAGTGCTAGCCGGTGCAATGCACGGTGGGTGCGACGTAATTTGATCACCTGCGCCGAATCAATGATGATTCGAAGACGTTTTTTCAATTAGATCGTGCGTCTTGAACGCTTGATGTTTCTTCGCAAGACCTTCAGTATATGGGTTGGTGTTGATGTTATACCCAGAGCCAATTGATATTAAAATCCAGAATGTTTCCATTATTGTTATTTCGAAACGTCTACGTCTAACGTCTTGTTTTGTTCACTTTTTATCGACACTTAAAGAACCAAAGTAATAACTTAAGAACGAAGAACTAACTAACGAAAGAAGAGAACGAAAGACTTTGCACGCAAGTAATTTTAAGGATGTCCGTTTTTTTGGCAGTGAATGAAAGATACTTATATCATTGCATAGATACATTTTCTTTTAGCCTTTATGTTCCAATTAATTTGACAATTGTTAAATTAAATTGATCACATCACATTTGGTCATAAGAAAGGAGGGAAATTTCGCACATATCCGAAAAGCTGACAAATGTATACATATGAATGTCTATAGGTTCAATCATAATTTAATCTAATCCCTACATTATGATGGATCGTTTAGAATTTAGGCACTTAATGGGGAAAAATATACTTTGTGCATTAAAAAAAACTAGCCAAATTATTAATAAACCGTCCGCAACATCACGCATCGAACGAAAACCCCCATAGTCAGGAAAGAAATTGAAACTATATAACCATCGTAAACAAACTAAGTAAGGCGTAAACAAAAGTATTTCCTAAGATTAAAAATAAATACATTCTTAAATTATGTATCGATCGGGGAAGTTAGGGTTATATAATCATCGTAAACAAACTAAGTAAGGCGTAAACAAAAGTATTTACAAAGATTAAAATAAATACATTCTTAATTATGTATCGATCGGGGAAGTTACGGTTATATAACCATCGTAAACAAACTAAGTAAGGCGTAAACAAAAGTATTTAAAAAGATTAATCATAAATACATTCTTAAATCATTTATCGATCGGGGAAGTTGGGGTTTTGTGCATTGAACTAAAATATTGTATGAAATGACTTTACTTTGTATACGGGGGCACTTTGAATTTGTCAGTTACAACATTTTTCTGCACTACCACCTGACCGGAACGGAAAGGAATAGATACAACATCGATAATAAAAATAAAGATAGGAAAAGTGACATAAACATATATATTTTTTTTTCATATCATTTTCACGTAACCAAGCGCTCCATCTAAGCGTGTACAATATCTTTGATTGAACATAAGTATTCAATACGCGACCCGACGCAAATGAACCAACAGGTGTGCTTTTCCTTATAAAACGAAATAGACTTAACCAGCCAAGAACGAATCTGATTTGACACATTCAGAATTGCGTGCTTATTTGTGTTTCATACGGTTTTGGTGTATCTCATTTAAGTCTCATTTTTATTTATTCATTAACAATTTCTGGTTTCTTCTGAGGGTTAAGTAAAAATAGATCAAATGTTGGCAGACGATCTTACTGCCGCATTCGACATGTTACCTCTATTTCTAGCGTGAAGCAGTTCTTGCGTTTCGGTGGAAGGGTGTGGTTGCCGGCTCACTTTTATATGAGGCGACCATCTCAGTCCTCCGGAGTAGCAATGCATCTGTGGTCGACTTCATTTAGAACCCGTTCTATATGAATTTGCTTACAAATGTCCATGGGCGGCAGTAACCACATACCATCAGGTGGGTTGCTTGCTCGTTTGCTACTTCATATTTATATAAAAAAATGTAAGTGTTAAAAGTAAAACCATTGATTCGACTCCGAAGGTATCACCGAAGAATAAGGACAGTGTTAAACACTTGCGCCCCGGTTTGAAGGGATACCGACACGAGGCGTGCCAACTTAGTCCTCAGGTGAAACAACGCATGTATGGGAAAACTCTAGCAGGGTTAGTATTACTCATTTATTAATTAATGAGCAGTAGTGACCACTTACCATCAGGTGGACTGAACGTTAGTTTACCACTGCTATAATATAAAAAAGGATTTTTATAACATTAGGTTTACTTCTCATATATCACATTGCTAAGTATTCAAGTTTTATTAATTTGAATATGTGTATTCGCTACCATTACATAAACATAAAAGGGTTATTAGAATAACTTTAGTATTTCGCTAAATGACTTCGGCCATGCGAGGAAAGCCTAGTTTTTCATTAAAATCATGATGATTATACACTAAACGTCGGGCTGTATACCCCAAAAGTAATGTAATTCTGTCATGGTTCGAGGCTTAATATTCGCTCCGGTGGGAATACATAGAATTCCGGAAACTACAACTTTGCTTCCAGTTTCGATGTTCGTGTGAACTTATTATAAATTTCCGCAACGAGCATTGAAAACATTGTTTTTACTCTTAATCATATAACACTTGTTGTATTTAGTGACAGGGATTTGTAAACACATCACCTTTGTAAACGCGTCACAATATTGTATTTCGTTCTAAGCAAGGTTGCGATAACATACTATAACGATTACTAATAACCTTTTCATTAATGGATGGATCATACGATATCGATTCGCTAGTCATAGGAAGCCATTGTAAAAACAAACAACGATAGACGTACGAAATCAAATTACAAAAGGTCAAATTAACCGCTCACGTCTCTGTTTGACCTTCCACATTTACCAGCGAAAAAGACGAAATGACTTAAATTGCTATTTCCAGCGTGAAGCAATTCTTTCATTTAGCTGGAACGGCGTCTTTGCCAGATCACTTACATGCGGCGACCAACTTAATCCTTGGGAGCAGTAACGCATCTGAGATCTACTTCAAATAGAACGCCTGTTCTATATGAAGTTGCTTACAGATGTCCATGGGCGGCAGTAACCACTTACCATCAGGTGGACTGTATGCTCGTTTGCTTTCAATATGATAATAAAAACTTAGGGCTCCTTATAAGACCGATTTTCATATGAATGCGATAACCAAATCTCGACTGCATAATCGTTTTTAAATAAAACTAAAAACGTACATACCGAATTCGCACTATTCGACTCCGGTGACCCATAAAAATTGATGTGAAACCCAATACGTCGTCTCCTTTGTGTATTTATTTGCACTTGTCCGCTTACTAGCTTTATTTATACCGTATGCGGCGTACGGTAATGGCGCCGAAACGGGATGGAGTCGGTCAGAAATAACTCAGCGGCAGTCACACGACAATTGAGTCGTGCAGCCGTTTCAAAAGGAGTAATGTTCCCGTTATTGTTGTATTTATTTGGTTGCATTCACGATGTGCATTTATCCGGAATGGTTTCTGAGTACGGGCACTTCCTCGCGAATTTGTATGCGACGCCGATTGCGGCTCGCCGTTGGCTTGATGATTTTATTAGCATCTTACAATGTTTATTGCGGTCGTTTCACTACCAATTTGTGGCGATTAAGGATTCAAATAAAAGTTTACGATACATTGGTAATGCGGAATTGTCGACGGTGCTCAAGGAGGGTGGTGTATGCAAGTTGAATGCGCTGTTAAATCGATGCTATATGTCAATTCATGTTCTTTGTGAGGTCTGGTTATTCAATATTACATTGATAATAAGAATTACTGGCCACGAGATCAGATTAATATTTTATTGGCAATTGATTTTCGGTGCCGTTCAATTACGGATTTAATGCAATTACTTAAACTTTATAATTGTGGGCACACAAAATTAATCACATGATTTACAAACTACTTACATCAGTACGTGTCAGAAGTATAGCCCTTCAGACCAGAACACAGCACCGGAGTTGAACCATAAAGAGTTCTACCAAATTTTAAATACTTTATTTACTAATTGTACCACTCTGCAAAACTTTAAAAACTATTACCATAAGAACTCGTATAGTAAAAGACTCGAATAGTTCAGATGAAAAGTTCCATCCGAACTATGCGTTAGACTTGAGGCGTCTAAGGGGCGTTCAAGGCGACAGTCGCGTGACATTTATATCGGACGCTAATTGTCCGCGCGAGCGGTGCGCTCGTAACGACCGCTCGCATCGAGTACCCACAGTACCTACCTTATGTTTTACTCTAGGGTTGTCAACATTTTGAAAATTACATAATTTTAAAATTAAAAATAACTAAGCTATTAAATACCAAACAATGTACGAGACGCAAAAATATTAAAAATGTGTTATTTACTGCTTAATATTATGACATTCCTATAGAGTGAAAGTATTTTGCGCTTTCTTTCATCTAAAATTTTCAAAAGTTTTCGAATTAATCTGCTTAATAAAGTAGTCAGTATACGTGAACAACGAGTGTTAAGCGCCGTTGTGTGTTCTTGTTAGAGTTTTGTTGAAAGACCAAAGGAACGCATTAAAATCATATGCTTGCTGATAAAGACGTAGTGGCCAACCTCTCTCGTAATGTCTCTAATCGTATATCTAATAGATAAGAGATGTCCATAGGAGACAGTGGTCACTTATGGTCAGGTCGACAGCATTCTTCTTTATATTGTGAAAAGAAAAAGTTGGCAACCCTAGTTTTCTCTTGCATCTGATTTGAACCGATGCAACTTTCGCTCAGGCACGATCTTGGAGCCGACGTTGCGGTTTGAACTGCATTTCTTTTTATCTTCAGATACATTGTTCGCGTTTCAGATATTTGTTTTTCTATTTCATCCGGTGGAAGACGCCGCTCGGGATAGTAATATGTATGCGGTTGTATAGCGAATGTGACGGTCTAGACTCGGCTCGCTTTGTTGGGAGACAAATCAAGGCCCCTTTAAATCGTATAAACTGAGAAAATGAAAATTGTCTTTTGAATATGAACTATTTTTGTTTACACTTTATTCAACAGATGAAACACTGTTTTGTGTCATTTGAATACAGTGCTCAATCTTAGCACTTTGCGAATTACGAACGTTTATTGTAAAAGCTAAGTGATTTGACTTTATCTAATTATCTAGGTTCATGAGTTTATTATTTGCTTCACCGATTACGGTTTTGTCGGAATAATTCTCACTTGCAGTGCCCGTCACCGCGTTTATAAAATGTAACATATGTAGAATCGAAATTTTATATCTTTAATTTTTAACGCATTTTTTTTTCAAAGAGGACTAGTAGAAACTAACATTAGCACACTTAGTATACAGCAAAACACAAAATCAAATCTTTCCACCTATGTGCAGGTAATCTTTCTCTGAGCTAAATTTCATCCAGATCTATTGAAACATCCTTGGAGATTATTTTTTATACTTTAACTTTTGTTATTAGCGATAAGGCAGACTTGCTACCTGATGGAAAGCTGTCACGGTTTCCTATGGACATTTGCAACACAAGAGGAGTTACCAATACATTGCCGGTAATTAAGTAACAAACATCCATTGACGACCCGCGTGGTGGAGTGGTCACCATACCGGTCTGACACGTAATGGGTTCCTGGTTCGATCCCCAGCCAGACGTCTGAATGATAAATTTAGATTTCTGTTCTGGGTCTGGATGTTTGTGTATTCGTCTTTGTGTGTGTCTATGGCACCGGCCACAGACACACACAAACAACACAAACACAGAGAAAAACCTAGAGTTTAGCAATGAGAGTAGAAAGCGTACACGTATACTCCATCCATCCATCCCTTCACATTCATATAAGTAAGTTTAAATTATATAGGAGGTGACCACATGTGCACGAATTAATAAATTTCAACAGCCAGTAACAGTTGGCCAATCGGCCCAGAATGCAGCGGTGTCGTCTGCCTCGAAGCGAGCCACACTCGCCACTTGCCAATACTGACTGACGAGCTACATTTATAGATTCGCCTCGATCAAATATTTAGGTTTGAACCGAGTCCCCTAGCACCTGATCTATTCGGGGGATAAGTGCATTGAAAATTGTTATCTGATTGATTTGTGAGTGTTGTCTTGATGAAACATAAATGTATTTTTTTTATATTTTTAACTATACCTTAGTTTTTTAAATCTAACTTAAAAGTTGAAAGGGAGTACAGTCACCGAACCCTGGTTTTAAGAAACATTAATTATAACACTAATTATTAACTATTTATATTCCAATTTGATAATTATTAAACTGATTCGCTCATTATTTAAAAGTTAAGATACATTTGTGAAACGTAAATTAAACATTAGCTATGTTATTATTATTTGTTTTGTGTGTTTGTGAAATATGATTTTATCAATTCTATTTTAGAAAATATAAAGTACTAAAATTTATATTTAGTTATAATCGCGAGTAAATTCTTCTATTTTGGCACAAGGGCAATGCTGTGTTATTATGTGATTCGTAAAGAAATTTAAAAACAAGCAGTGAAATGGAACTACGACCACTACTATCTAAACCAACACTAAATAAACAACTAACTCATTAATTATTACCCGGTAAGTAAAAAAGTTTCAACATAATTTCTATTCACATCATATCGCATTACAAACATTTGAAACGTACCGGTAATATCCATTTTGTGTCAAGCACAATGAATATCGAATATGGATCAAACGTTATATCCGCGATTTAGGAATAGATGCGCCCATAAATATTTACAAGATGGTAATGACTGTGAATATCTCAATATTGTTTATAAAGGCCACTGCTACGGCTCATGTACTCCACGCTAAGTTGCCGATACAATGGAGTCCGCTACATGCTCTATTTTAATACGATGCAAAATCGCCGATATAAATAGCCGGGTTGCATCGCTACTACGGTCGTCTCATGCGAGATATTTTATCTCAGCCAGTGTCGTTTTTAGACGGCACGGTCCGCTATTGTTAACAGTTTCTTGAATTTCGACGGATTTTATCTTACGCCGCCGTCTACCCGTAGCTTTCTCTACCATGTGTCTATCTACTTTACCATCTTATATCTTTTTAATACAGCCGCTCTTGGCAAATGATTGTTTTATTGGGTTTGGTTATGACATTTTAATTTGTGTTTCTTGAAAGATTTGTTCTTGTATAGAATTGAACGTGAAATCCAGAATATCGTTATCAGAGTCGCCTCAACTTTATGTATCGTAAATTGCACTGCGTTTTTATATGTATTAGTATTCAAAATCATTGCTGTAATATTTTTCATAGTAATTAATCTTACTAAATGTACATTTTGCACTTCTTACAAAATTGTTTTCCACAGTGCCTCTGTATACTTTAAATTAATGACATAAAATGCAAGTAATCCATTAAAATACTTCATTTAACTTGACAATAGTTATTTTCTCGGCGAACGTGATTTAATGTGTCTATTCCTTCTTCGGGGCGTACGGTAAAAGATTAAAAGTATTCCCGAGCTCTTATGTGGGATTTGAATTCGTTTTCTAGACGGATATCGGAGTTCACACTCAGTAAAAAGCCCCGCGCGCGGGCTTGCTTACTTCCTTTTTGTTCTTACTCGGCAGCTATATTTCGCGCCTTCACGTGCGCACAGTCTTTTACCGACTAACGATGTGATTATATTATGTACAGTTCAATTAATGGTGCTAGTTAGCTGTTAGTTTTCTAAGAGGATGCATTTTTTTTTTGTTTTAAAGAAAAAATCAAGTCTTCGTTTAAATATTGCTAATACGCTTAGGATAAGCATCCGTTGTTCGCGTTTTCATTGATATCGGTAAATAATTATAAAAAGTCTATTTTAAATAAAAGATACTAAGAATCATATTCGCATAAAATGTCTGAACGAACTCCGTCATCTTATCTATGTAATCGCGACTAGTTTTTAAAAACTTAGCCATATCGAGCGCTGCAGTCGACGCTTGTTAGTCGCGAATACTTTGTTGATACTTGTGTCGCCCAAGTTTTCCCTCTTATGCCTCGTTTACAGCGTGGAAGTCTGGCGCGCCTGTGCACTCACTCAACTGCTCGGTTTAGACCGAACACTTCAATACGTTTTCCAGACGGCATTATTATTCGCTGCCTCGGTCAAGTAGGATAGTGCTGCGACAGTCTAAACGAGGCATCGGCGATAGTACAGTACGAGTACCTATTCCACGAACTCCCTGCAACCGCACTTTTGTTGAGAACGTATATACAAAGCGAATCGCGTCTAGATAGCTATTTTTTTTTCTTAAGGAGGTTCAAGTTTTAGCTGGAGAAAAATCATTGTGTCGAGCCGATCTTGGTTTAATGCTTGCTGTGATTTCCGATACTTACATTTTTTTAACGTTCGGAAATGCAATGGGAAAGGATCGCTCGCAGCTGAGGATATATATTTTTTATGTTTTGTGCCACTGAAGGGTCTCATTTGCTACGATAAAAATTGAGGGATATGCCGATTTATAAAAGTTAACTACCGTTGATTGCATTGACCGTAAGACTCATTTACGCTCACAGCCTATTATCTCGAGGTAATAATGTGTTTTTTTTTTTCTTTGGCACGTAGCGAACGATAATTTTAAATGTGTTTACGTATACAAACTGACGGTGGCCCGGAAGCGTTCAGAGGGTGCCACTGCCCCCGGACTCTCAAGTGGGCGGCGGGGTGGGTCTCTAATGTAAGGGAATAAATTTTAATGATATTAATTTCCAAACAGAGCCGCATCGGCCGCACCCTCTTACGGACAAAATATTCACCGTAAATCGAATTCGTTGAATATTGACCTGATCATATTTTGACTCGCGTGTTGTGGCCTCATTGATGGGAACTCGTGGTTGACAACTTTATTTAAGATGCCTTAAATTAACGGTACATCAATTTAGTGTAGTATCGTCCTCTACGATAAATGGCTTAAGGGAGCGGTTTTATATGACAGTACAATAATTATCTTATTAATACGAAAAAAACAACTCGCCGCCGCCGAAATGTGATACTAAAAGATGTTATGATTCGCGGAAATTCTTTTCATGTCGATGATTGTGCGAAAAGCGGGAATTGGGTTCGGTGGAAAAACATGTAGCGGGGTTGCTAACCCGATGATTAATTTGGATAAGGCTCCTTCAAAAGCTGAAGGATCGTATTAATTAGCTTAAGATTTTTTTATATCTGTACAGATGAATGATCGAAAGGAAAAACATTGAATTTAACACATTTATCGAAACCTACGAGTTTATGTATATTTTTTATTCTAGACAATGTATGTATCAAAAAGTCAGCGGAAGCTAGTTTTAATTTTAATGATCATAATTGTTGACTAAATTAATCACGCTGATAATCTAATAAAAGACATACCACAATAACTTCTTACTGATTTTTCTTCATTGAAAATCCATCAAAATAAAGCAGTAGTAAGTATTATCATAGTAAAGTTAAATTGAAATGGTTCAAGTTTAATAGCATTGCAATCAGATTCACATATCTCATATAGCGGCGTTAGTCTTTGAAAAATTGAAAAAGTATATATATTAAATATTTTTTAGTATTTTATGTGTCTAAAGGAGAATCAGAATTAATCACGAGAGCATCGGAACGTTGATAAGTAGCCGAAACGCGTGACGACCGACAGTTACCGTACCATTGTGACAAGCACTCGTTGCGAGTCGATGGGGCACGTCGCTCATGTCGAATTCAAGTCTACATAACGTTGGCCGATTTTTACCCGACTGCGTCACAAGGAGGGTAATGATTTTCGAGCGTATATAAATACTGGATATGTGTACATACATAAGTATGTACACACATGTCCAGTTATTTGGCATGCGCTGTAGCCTTGGTTTGACGGATTGTGACTATTACATATCATTAGAATCATGTCACGTCGCAATCAAAAAAATGGCGCCTGTAAATAGAGATGAAGGAGGTGGGAGGTGATTCTTTATCATGACAATGTAGATATCGAATAAAATCATTAAGTTCAGACGAAATATATATTTCATAATGCTTTTATGTTAATATTTTGACTTTTTATTGTACTACGACTTAAATCTTACCGACTTTGCAGTTTACGTAACTTCGTTTACGATCTGGCATATAATGGGACAAACAAGAGTCTTCTTCTTCTTCTTCTTCCTTCCCTTTTCCCTTTATTCGGGGTCGGGTCTCCTTATCAATTTGCGCCAGGCCTCTTTGTCC
>DWNE01006307.1:0-13170 GCA_018249875.1 Cecropterus toxeus
AAAAAATCTTCTTGTTTATCCCTATCTTTTTTTCCCTTTTCCTGCACAATATACTAACATTTTACCGCCACACCTATTTCTAGCGTGAAGTAGTTCTTGCGTTTCGGTAGAAGGGTGTGGTTGCCGGCTTACTTTTATATGAGGCAACCATCTCAGTCCTCGGGAGTAGCAACGCATCTGTGGTGGACTTCAGATAGAACTCCTGTTCTATATGAAGTTGCTTACAAATATCCATGGGAGGCAGTAACCACTTACCATCAAGCATTCTGCTTGCTCGTTTGCTACTACATATTTATAAAAAAAAACTTTTTAATTAATTATTTAATAAATAACTATTTCCCTTTATTTCAATGAAAATATATTTTAATCCACTTATCCCTCAGATATCATTAAGCGCTGTATCAACTGAAGCGAAACAAGATAATTAACAATTTCCCTTTTCTCTTGCTCTGCAACTGTTATTCTATTTAAAGGTATTCGAGGAAACGTCGCTGCGTTACTGCCAAGATGCCAATTAGCTATCATCATTAATAACATTGAATGCAACAAAGAAAATCAAACAGATAATCTTTCAAATTATGAAATGTTAATGTCATTTAAATGAACGAAGTTATGATTTGTGG
Organism: Cecropterus toxeus; assembly: GCA_018249875.1. Taxonomy (NCBI): domain Eukaryota; kingdom Metazoa; phylum Arthropoda; class Insecta; order Lepidoptera; family Hesperiidae; genus Cecropterus; species Cecropterus toxeus. Next base: position 624 of record DWNE01006307.1, read on the forward strand.
TTTTGCTGTTTTGAAATATATTTTTTATCTGACTACGTCAGAAAGGAGGCTAATGTTTTCGAGCGTTTGTATGTTTGATTGTAAATACGTTCATTCTTTTGGCATGCGCTACAACCCTAACGGCTTGACAAATTTTGATGTATGACATATAATTAGAATCGCCTCAGTTAGAAAAGTTACATAGGCTGTATATTTAAAAAAATGGCGAAACCCAAGTGCTTCACGCTAGAAATATATACTTAGCTGAATTTTATTAGTCCTATTTACACTATACCAAAACATATTCAAAACAAGTTTACTAAATACACATTTTGGAAACCCTTGGAACGTTTTTGTTTAGGCAGCGATATCTTCTCAATTCGTGTTAAAGTGTTTTAATTTAAATTTCATTTATAGATTTGTGATTTCTTTTTTTTTAATCTGACACTAAGACCTATCATATAGCTGAGGTTATATAGGATATATGATATCATATAGCTGAGGTTTTTTTAGTTTTACAGTTTAATACATTCTAAGTACGAATTGCAATGTAATGTAATGTAATGATTTAATGTAATGATGGACGAAAACTTATACAATTTTTGTTTTAAGGAAATATTATAAACTCCTACTAAGAGATTAGGTATATGGGTAACATAAGGAAACATAATAAACTCAAAAAGAGCACAGTTATATAGGTATATAAACTGTACAGGAAAAACCGCGTGGAGATGGTCGTAGCGCCTTTTGATGAGCATAAGTGCTAAATGCTGTTTTCTACGCGGGTCTCTAGTTTTCGTGTAAGGATGTAATCAGCAATTTTTAGAATCGAATATCTCAGAAACTACTGAACATAACTTATTCAAATTCTTCACAGGCCTTTAGAATAATAATTGAAAATTACATACCAAATTTTATATCATTATGGTGATGAATAACAAAGTTATGATAGAGGGAAAAACACTCCGAATCCTTTCGTGTAAATAAACACATTAGTGCATTGCCAGATTGCCAAAAAGAATTTGGCAAAGCACTACCGTGCTTTTCGATTTAAAGAGAAGTCATGTGGTTACTTTAGTTAACCGTCAATATAACGATTTCAGCTGAATCTGTCTTATCTAAGGCAAGCTACTTAATAAATTAATTAACACGTGTTTCGATATAGTTTCGGTACCACGTGTCTTCTCTTTTATCCCATTGTTCAGGTAACTTACAGCAACTTATCTTTAGGCAGTCTGATATGGGTGTACTACTCAGATAAATTTTCAGTAAGCAATTTGATTTATTACCGAGTGTCCTTATACTTTAAATGTCGTCTATGCTAACTAAAGAAACGAAGTTCTATTTACAGATTCACGATTTGCAGAAGTATAATTCAATATGTTATATTTTATAATTTGTATTTCAAATAAAAATCTAGTATTTTTCTTTGATATACAAATTAGAGTTCATAAAGTAAAACGCTTGAAACCATTATCAGGTCAAGAAAATAAGTATCATTAAGTTTATAAAAGAATGCAATTTGCAACTATTCATATTTTATAGAAATTATACGGCACTTATTACCCACGTTAAAGATTGAACGGTACAAGGAAAATTGCAGTGTTTAATGTATAATAGATGGTAATATTAATGATGGCAGGTGGTTCGAGCCCCTGATCGATCGCTGGCTGGCCGTCACCAAGACTATGGCGTTGCAGAGGGTCCGCGCTGCTGTTGACCTTGGTAAGTAGTGCAATATAATGATTTTAGACTAATAATATCGCGGAATTTATACATTTTAATATGTTACGGGTACTCACGATGTGCGGTTTTTATTTTAATTTCTTTTTGCTGATATTTCGACCCAGTTTCATGAATCGTGGTCAACGACTAAGTCACACACCATTAACTATAATAATAAAGAAATCGCAGTAAGAAACCTTAGACTTGGCACGACTTTGTCTAGATTTCATTATTATTATAGAGATAAACAAGCAGCTCCATAGAGACTTGGCTAGTTTTTTACATAATGTTTTTGGTGGGATTACTATTTAGCGTTTACCACTAAAATATTATAATTATAGTAAAAAAGTGTATGTGCAATTTTCAGAAGTGAAGCTTCTGGAAACTAGCCTACGCGAGATAACAAGTAATAATAATAATACTTACAACAATTATATTAATTGATCACTGGAGCCCATATTCACACTTATTTCACATATATATACCAAATTTGAACTTTTGTACAAGCTACGGAGTAAAGTCGGTAGCTTGATTTAGTAAGAATCACAGCGCCATCTTGTTGTAGCGTCTACAGTTGAACTTTCGTAACGCATTTTAATTTTATCAAGTTTCAAACACGATTCTAAAGAAGTTCGCTTCTAAAATAGCTTTCCAATTTAGAAAGTTCAATTTGGCTCTCGTATTTTTTAGAAAAACCCTGTCATTTAATATACATTGGGGTACATATAAACAATTGGTTCGCCATTTTGACAATTATCCGCCACATTAAATTCAAGATGGCGTCACTGAGTCATACATTACCATCAAACCAAACGTGACTCGGTTGAGTTTAAGTGATTTAAAGTTCAGTTGCAAAATGTAACCCTCACAAACATACAAAATACAACAACAAGTTAAATAAAAGCATGTGAAAAGATTAATAAAACCTTTATTCAACTCATGAAGTGAGCTTATGTGGTCTACTTCATGAAGTATGAAACTCGATGCGCTGCGACGTAGCAAACAACTTAAATACGACTCGCCACAGAGGGGAAAGACTTTAAATTAAATAACTGTCCTTTGTGTAAGCACTTAAGGTACTTATTGCGACGTTAGTATCTAATATGCTTATTTAACTTTGTAAACAACTACCTACAAAGTGTGGCTTGTTATATTCTTATGAAATTTTAAGCTCCGAGCTTCTTTCCGCTAAGTCACTGGTAAGTACTCGAACGGTACTTAAACACTGAAATGTATTACTGAAGAAATAAAGGTAGCTGACATTAATATTTTAGTAAAAACGTATTATTATTTGATCTACATCTTTCTTATCTACATACGTCTACATTCTTTCTACTGATCTACACAAATTCTTTCTTACATTATTTATAATGTACCTCATGGTCTTGCCTATGCTCGACCACAGATGCGTCGCTACCCACTAGAATTAATTTGGAACGCATAATTACAACCCTTACCACCCTCACCACTTCTTTTAAACCTATATATAATTGAAATAATAATGAAAAAAAAATTTTATGACTTATTTCAATTACGTAAAATTTTGAATGGAATTGTAAGATACAAATACGTTACTTAAATACACACTCGTAATGCTTCTGTCTCATTAACCAACTCCATTAGTAGATAACATACATAAGTACACTTCGTAGCATTTACGGACGTGACTACGGACTTGAGCAATATTGCCTTTTTATTCTCAGGGTCTGAGATTCGAATCCAACGTACGTAAAAATTCGTAGGTTTCTCAAAGTACCTAATAAACAAATAAAAATAATATAAAGTAGTACCTAATAAACATTAATTATAACATGTTTAAACGGCGAAAGAAAACTCTGTGATACGCCTCATTAAAAGGGTGTGTAAAGTCTGTCAATTCATAGTTGGTCACTAAGTTGGATTTTCGGTCTGAGAGCAATCCATGCGTAGCAGTAAGACGGTAATGGATTGATGACTATAAAAGCGTTTTTATGATTTATGGAAAAATATGTTAAGAAATATAAATTGAATCCGTGACGGAGTGAAAACGGAAAAAGGGAAGTATTATACAAAAACGTCGGTGAAAATTATAGTGTAACAGGGAGAATAGGGTATAAAAGGAATTGTTTACGAAATGAAAGGCATACCTAATTGGTGCGAGTGAGGGCAAACGGCGAACGTTCACACCCCGAGCCAGGCCACCCATTTAGATAAGGATCGAAATCTAAACTGTGGCGCAACACGAAAGCTTTTATTGACGGGGACAAATAAAAGATCGCTGTAAACTCAGTGAATGCCTAGCGTAAAACCAAATACGGTTCAATATTGAGATTAGAGGTTAGTTTAGTTTAATTTGCAAATATCAGTACAATTGTGTAAATAAAGGACATGGATAAGGATAGGGCTGCACGACATATTGAGATTAGGGGGTAGTTTAGTTTAATTTGTAAATATCAGTGCAATATAATTTTTATATATTATTTTGATAAGGCTGCACGAAATAAGATATATTTTATACTTACTAATATGAACTAAGTAGGTTTAGGTTTAAAGAATTCTCAAATAAGACAAATAAGTCGCTTCTATGAGAACAAAGATTAACATCAAATTAATTTAAGATATCATCAATCAATTCATACCGGTTATATTATCAACTACGCATTTAACCCTTTCATATTTAAATAATTGTATTATTTTTCATTATATAATCGGCTAATTTGCTCTTGAAAGCGTTGAATAGGTGTACATTTTAACGTTGACTGGTATCTTACATAGACGTTATATATAAGTGTTACATAGATGTTATATATAAGTCACTTAGTAATTTTATCTAAATATACTAGATACGTACGTATTTATATGGAAATGTAAGGATTTTAAATACAAATTGCACGTATGGAAAAGTAATTTACCTTATAACTGTTTGTTATCGTTAAATAAATAGCCAGACAAAACAGTTCAGTATCTTGTCCTCTTTTCTTTGGCGACAATTGTTTTCTGTTATGATAACTATCGGAGATTTACAGTTATTAATACAAAAAATCTCTTCTTTTAGAATTTTAGGGCATTTAGTGAACACTAGTATATATAGAACTTATAAACCTAAAAGCCATTCACACCAAGCCGCTTTACAAATGATTCACGCCTTTGTTTAATCAAAGTCACATTTCACATTTTTACGATAAGCGGTTTAATTGCGCGCGTTTTGTTTGTCGTTACCGAGACGTTGGCAACTGTTGCTAATTAAGTAGCACATTTTAACGAGGTAATAAGTGTAGAATGTTGTACCGTTTCATCCATAATGTCATATGTAAGATTTATTTTCTGTTTCTGTTATGAATACATTATTTTTGGTAAAATTAAATAATGAAGAAAGTGAAACTTGATAATAATAAATAAAAATATCGATTTACTAATCACTGCAGTACATATTCGCATCTTATTTCGCATATATACCAAACTTGAGCTCTCATACAAACTATGTTATAAAATCGTTAGCGTGAGTCAGAACAGGGTATAGCGCCATCTAGTTGTAGCGCCGATAAATGCTTTCGTAACACATTTTCGTATCATCGAGTTTCAAAACACAGTTGATGTAACAAATTACAATTGATGAAACTTAGTGAAATTAGAACAATGTAATAGTTGAAAACGAGTCGTAATACTTCTTAAATCGTCATTACGACTCGTCGTCAACCATTACATTCCCATAACAAAATGTTTTCTCGAAATCATAGGGGTTTAGGCCATAGTCCATTACGTTGGAAAGATTAGTACCTAGAGCTCTTTATTCTTTCAGACCTATAAAGATTTTTTTAAAGTATTCTGAAGTGTGTAGGATTCCTCGCATTTTTTATGTAGGCATGTTATAATAATCAATTACTTACTATAACGCACAAAACTTCTATTAATTCGTTGTGTACTTGAGATTCCAACTTTGGATTGAATATTTGACCAATTTTACACTATTTAATTTCGAGTGCTGACTTTAAATTATAATTATTTTTGATTTAGTTAAATTTTAATAATGATGGTTTGCATTCAGATCGTGCTGTGGAGGGAGAACATATCGTGAAGCATAGCACGTCTTCCGTGGACACTGCTGCTTGGTAAGTATTCATATTAAACCTGTTATTATTTTAACAAGCTCTTATTCAACTTGCAATCTTTATGTATGTTTTTTTTCGTAATAATGAAATAGCAAACGAGCATGCAGTCCACCAGGTGGTAAGTGGTTACTGTCGCCCGTGAAGCAACGCCGCACGTGTAAGCAACTTCATATAGAACAGGGGTTCTATCTGAAGTCAATCACACCTAAATACTGACCTATTTACAACCAACACTATACATGTTAACAAATCCTAGCTAAGAATCAAATACACGTTAATTAAAAAAAATAAACAAAAAATACACACTCTGTATAATCTACATTTCCAGAACGTGTCATTAAAGACCATCGGGTGGTAGAACTAATGTAGTCCGCCGGGGGAAGTCCCACCGCCACACCTATTTCTAGCATGAAACAGTTCTTGCGTTTCGGTGGATGAGTGTGGTTGCCGGCTTACTTATATAAGAGGCGACCATCTTAATCCTCAGGGGTCCTCATGTAGAACACCTGTTCTATATGAAGTTGCTTATAGCATGGGCGACAGTCACCACTTACCATCAGGTGGACTGCATGCTCGTTTGCTACTTCAGTCTGACATAAAAAAGAATAAATCTAATTTTCCAGTACAATATTTTAATAGGTAAGACTCGTGTCAGGGCGGTAGTGTTACGGTAGAAAACGTTAGTACTCGTTGTATATATCAAAAGTATTTTATTCAATTACGTTCAATGTTTGTGGATAAACGGATCCTCATTACGCCATCGAATAGAATCCATCTTTAGAAAATTCCAGAATAATCCTGTAAAAGTAATTATTGAAGATACATTACTGCTTAAAAAGTTTATTTCACGTCGAACGCGTAGCGTTTGACTATGCGTTATTCTCACTTTGTCAGTGACAGGCCATTTTCTCGACTTAAATTGCTTTTGTTAAATATATTTTTTTTATTTTATAATGAAATACTCAATTTAACTCGTTGTGTGTTTTTGTCGAAATGGCTGTAGCGGAAGTCGAAGAAATACAAACAGGGCCGTCTTAGACTATGTTGGGGCCCTTGGGCACACAGGAATTTGGGGCCCTTTTAAAATGAAAAGAAATCAAATTATACATTTGTTTTCACTATGTTCTGCTTTATTAAATAAACTAGTCAAAAAAATTAAAGAGACGTCATCAAAGCAAAAAGTTCTCTAAGTTTGATCAACAATAACTCTAGAATGCGCCCAAAATATTTTGAGATAAAATGTGAGAAAAATTGTCGGTCCTTCGGGGCCCCCTGAGGATGGGGGCCCTGGGCGCTGGCCCCGTGTGCCCTTATGGTAAAGACGGTATTGCATACATGAAAACATACTTAAATACATACGCTCGAGAACATTACGCTTCTTCTGACGCAGGGTAATCGAAAAGCACTATAAAATTTAACAATCCCACGCCCGGTGGTAAAATTCACCGTTTCTACTTACATTCATTTTAATCTTTTAATATGCCACGCCTTACAAGTTTTTAACATTAATGGTACTATTAACTAAACAATTTAATGGTACGTAAAATAGCTATGCGATAATTTACACGATAACTTAACTTTACTAATGGGCTTTGTCACGCTTTTAATCGTAAATCTGAACACGCGACTGTAACCGTCGTATTACGTACACTTTAACATTAAATTTATTACTATTTTCAACGTTTTTATTAACTCTTTGATCTTGTCTGATTGTGGTATTCAATTTTAACCTTTCCAGTAAGTTAAAAGCTGAATGTTTGAATTTGAAACGTATCGCTGCTTTGCAAGAACAACCGTAAAATGCAAAATTTATCTATTTTTTTAAATTATAAATAAAATTTTTTCCGACTTAGTCAGAATGAGGGTAGTGTTTTTCGAGCGTATGTAGGTATGTATGTATGTATGTCCATATGTCCATTTGGCACGCACGCTACAACCTAAACAGCTTGACAGATTGTGACGTATGACATGTCATTATTGTCAGTTTAGAAAGTGACTTAGGTTCTATAATACAAAACAAGAGCACCTGCAATTAGGAGAAAAACGGGGGGAGGGGGATGATCGATTTTTTTTTCTCCATACTCCATTTTAAAGATATATATTATAATATTCGACTATTTACACGAAAACTCATATAGAGCGTTAAACTAAATGTATGATTATGATATGAAAACATTTTAAGCAGTCGGGAGTTTTAACTGACTTTCCAAAGGAAAGAGGTATCTATTCGTCACGTACATAGTTCTGAAGTCGGCGCTCATATTCTCGTAGAACATAGTTTTATCGACATGATTTAGCGAAGTGTGTTGAGCGCCGACTTCGGGACTATGTACTTTGTATTGTTTGTGTATTAACCAATATATATTTAAATTATTTTTTACTTTTTTGTAGCATGAAAGTCGGTTAATTTTTTTGTTATTTTTTTGTTTGTTTTAATGTTTTTACTCACAATGTTATTAGTACTTATTAGTCTTGCAAATGATGCAATAATTTACATTATTGTCCTAGGAACCAGTGGAACTTGATTTTGTGACAAGTCTACCTTCTGTGGTTAGCCAGTTCCTGTAACAATCTAGACACAGGACATAGTTAGACGAGTTGCGAGTTACTATATTTTCCAGTACCCTCTTATGATATACAATACGCTTGTTAGCCACAACTGGAGTCCTAGTGGTAACAATGTCCCGTATAAAATATACGTGCCTGGAAAACTTCCGACGACCGTGTAAAATATGATTCTCGTACAAGCATCAATAGTAACGTAATTGAATAAATTCCAAAGGATATATGTACTGCATGTACTGTGTACATACAGTACATGCAGTACATAATTATATCCTATATACACATAATTTAAAATTGTAGAAGAAATGTTGAGGTTAACATTTACTTGTATGTAAAATAGAAAAGCTACCAATATATACATGTATATTTTTTTCTTTTTCGTTCGTTTAGTTATATTTAGTTATATTATGTATTTTAAGTAATATGTACTAATGTAGTTCTATCATTGTATCTGTTATGTGTTATAGTTGTCAAGAATAAACTTAACAGTGAAACCAGTTGGAAAACAATTTGTTCTACTAGTAGGCGACCCCAGTGGCGGAGCGGACTTCATACCTTTCACGCAGTGGATTCCGGGTTCGATCCCCGACCAGACACATCTGAATGATTAATTTAGATTTATGTTTGGGTCTGGGTGAATGTGTATTCGTCCTTGTATGTGTTCATGGCACCCACGATACAGGAGAAAAACCTAGTGTGCGGCTATAGGAGGACCTGAGCTTTATTACCGTAATTAATTGTCAAATTGTCTCGCAAACAAGCCTCTTGTGTAGCCAAATGTAAAGGCAAGATACTGGAGCTAGCTTTTACCCCATGTTTAAAACATGGTCATGATGATGGATGGTTACAAGAAAACAAGACAAACCTGCTGGTTTTCATACAGGTTTTTCTAAGTTGAAGTCGTGTTAATCCGATATTAGTGAAAAAAAAACAACTAACAATTTGTAAATATTTTTTTTTTTATCTGATTGAAGTAGCAAACGAGCATGCAGTCCACCTAATGGCAAGTGGCAACTGCCGCCCACGGACATCTGTACGCAATCTCATATAGGACAAGGATTTTATCTGAAGTCGATCACAGATGCGTTGCTACTCCCGAGGACTAAGATGGTCGTCTCACATAAAGTGAACCAGCAACCACACCCTTCCAACGAAGCGCAAGAACTGTTTCACGCTAGACATAGGAGTAACGGTGGTACCTTCCCGGTCGAGCTACAATGGTTCTACTACCTTTAAAAACGTTAATAACGTGTAATATCACCTCAGCCTCTACCACATGCGACTCGTATGGCGAAGCATCGGCGGCGCGGAAGAGTGCGCGGGCGGCGGTGGTTTGCGCTTGCTGGAGGCTGCATGCGCCACTGCTCTCCACTACGCCGACCTTGTACACGGCGCTCTAGCTGACCAGAACTACTACGAAAGCCATGGTAACGTATAAGTAACTTCTATCACCACTATATACGTTTTTCTTTCTTCAAACTGTGTTCAAGTGTTCGTAAGTCAGCCTTTCTCCTCCCTTCTTCGCTCTTCACACTTACTGATTGCATGGTTCCATGACCACAAACAATATATATTAAATTGTAATAAACTGTCTTTGATAATACCGAAATTGTAATTATATGATTGAATGGTCGGAAATATTGTATGTATGCTTGAAGTTTTGTGAGCGTGAAGTAAAACTGCAGTGTCTACAATTAATGTAACTGGTTTTTTATACCGTTTTAATTAACAAATAAAGAAATAAATGATATCCATGTATTCCAAACCCATGTATCACGTATTGTTTTTTTTTTATTATTTGACTGTTTTATTGTATTTTAGTTTTTCGAACGGTCAAGTGGTCCTTTCATAGAAAGCTTATAATTATTATTCAGAGAACAAGCAATGCTTAACTTAAAGTAATATTTTTTAGTATTTTGTATTTAGTAGTGATATAAATACTTTTTACTTCTATAATATTCTATAATATTAATACTGGTTAATATTATAGATTAATATTATAATAATATTTGTTGTTTGTTCAAAACGTGCCCGCATAATATGCGGTCATTTCGCATTGAAAAAGTAACGATTAGATTATTTCATACTAATCATCTGACCGTGCTTTGTACACAGGTTATATCAGTCGTTTATTTGTAAGCAATTAAAGTTTATTTTTTTATAAACCTCTTAAAGTATAAGCAGCAATAGCCATGAAAGTGTACGAAAACAGTTACACCGTCGTAGTTCAACTATTTTGAACAAAAAAGCAGGTTTTTAACCTTTTGCGTTTGTATAAAAATTCATTGCCTACTTTAGAAGGAAGCGGCCAAACACACACGATGTAGAGCAACTTTTTTACCCGACCGCGTCAGAAGGCAGGTAATGTTTTTCGAGCATTTATGTATGTATGTTTGTATGTACATATATATGAATTTATGTTTGTTTGTATGTATATTTCTTTGGCACGCGCTACAGCTCAAACGGCTTGACGTATTGTGACGTATGACATATTATTAGAATCGTGTCAGTTTGCATAGTAACATAGGCTATATCATTTAAAAAATAGTGCCTGGAAGTGGGGAAAAAGGGGGTAGGGACGAATTCTCTTACTATTACGGCAATATGGGCATCAAATGCTAGTAAATAGACCAATCTAAAAATATATATGTATAGTAATAATAAACTATTACTTAACTGTTAAGTTTTAAGCAGTCGGGTTTTTCGTTTTAATATTTTTAACGATGACTAGTTAGGTATTAGTACAGATAATATTGTCGTTATTTCGATAATAGTCTTTCTACTAAGAACGAAAAGCGGCTGAATATAATCTTCCGAAACATAAATAGGCATTTATCGTAGATCTTCGAATCGCGTAATTATCTTTCCAAGAACTTATACTCGTGTTTTTTAAATATCTATCTATCTTATTTTAGTATTGTCTATTGTTCTGAAATGTTTCACATCATTTCTATTTTTATTATTTTATTGCAACCCACACGGTGTGAGGTTATCAGGTTACAGAAATAGCTAAAATCAATACCTTTTCAGTACATTTGAGAACACGCTGCGGTTTTGTTTATAAATGTTTTATTTATCTTGTTTAAAATAGTGATATACATTAATAAAATGTTGTTGACAACAAAAAACTACAGTATTGTATTTGACTGATTCTTTTAGAAGTTGAATGTCTTACTTATATGGTTTTCTACAATTTTAGATTTGTAGTAGATAATATACTTTACTCAAACTGTGTATTCAACAAGCTTTAACCCCTTAGGGGTTGAATTTCTAAAAATCCTTTGTAATCGCTAACTTACACTATAAAAGGAACCCCTGAACCAAATTTCAAGGTTCTAGATACAGTAGTTTCGACTGTGCCTGGATATAAGTCAGTGAGTCGGAATTGCCCTTTATATACATATATGGATAATGAAGTGAAGTCGAGTTAAAAGGATAAATATTAAACAAATGCTTTATTGTCTTTTTACGTTTCAGTGAAAAGGAATTTAAATCCACCAGTAATGTATACATTAGTATAGCTTACTAAGTAGCTTATTTAAGAGAAAAATTCCTTAGTTCTTTTTTTTTAAATATACTTTCTTATGGAATTCATCTTTGAAGACATTATAATCTTAATTTGCATTGAAATAAAGAACACAGTTTAAATCATTTATTTACTAATTTTTAATACTTAGCTGTTTAACAATAAATGTTTGTTTAACAATATTAAAACAAATTAATAATAATTGTATGTAACGGATAGTATACACTATACAATAATGACTATGCAAACATTGTAACGAACTAATTGCTCCGTAATTGTAGTTTGTAGATACATATTTCGTACGTAATTTAATGGAAAATTCTAATTGTAAAGCGTTATCTCTCGAGGGCTTAAAGGGATTAGCTCTTACGCCCGTAATAAAGTCGACACGTGTTCTTTTAAGTGGCAACCCGTGTACTTCTTAAGTATAAGCACTGCTTATAAAGTCATTCTGAAAGGTCCTTTTTTTTTGTTTTCGAGTGGGAAACCTTCATAAGGTACCCAACGCCGTGGGAGCGACGTCGGGTTATGTGAGATTTTACCGCACTACAACCCCCCCAGTGACCGTCCTCAGCACTTTGTGGAGAACTCCGGGATCTCCAACGGAACGCAACCGGAGTCCTCCAAGCGCAATGCCCCTTTTGGGCTCTTTCCCGGCAAGCAT
>DWNE01006308.1:0-13169 GCA_018249875.1 Cecropterus toxeus
GTTGCATACCGGCGTGACGTTTCATCTGTAAAAATTTTACCCTCATGCGCCTAAAGAAGTTTCACTTCAAAAATCTTGTTTTGTTTGAATTCGCTTAAACTCATGGTTGGCTATGATACATATACTTCAGACGAGGATACGTTCCTTCAATCGTTAAACCCCAAATATGGTTTTTAAGATTGAAAGTGACGAAAAGATATGTAAGATTCAGCTTACTTATAGCGTTCTGTAATTTAGTTCTGTTAGTATAGTTGTTTGCGGTTTGTCCATAAAAAATGAAGGAAATGACTAGCCATAAACTCTTACAAATTTCAAAATTAACGCTTACATTTTTCATACTGAAATTGTACACGAAATAGATAAATATAAAATGATATATGATATGTAAATTCTTCGTATGTATAGCAAAGCACATACTAATATGGTCAAAGATTATTTGCAAAAGGTTAAGAAGAAGCTTATAACTAAATACTAATACTAGTGTTCCTAGCATTTTATCGGAAAAAAACCATCTGAATTCGTGATACAGAACGATAAGGCTAGAATATATTTGACATATCTTAAAACGCGGAAGATAAAGTTGAAAGATAAAATCTAAAATACGAGTAGGTGCATAGTTAAAATAATTATTTAAGGGAAACGAACAATAAAATGTTTACGTACTCTAGTGTTTAAGATTTGAGATAAATCTTTTTATATCTACTTGAAAATAAGTTCAGCGCGGAATGTCGCGGAACTTCAACTTATGTACTATGACTACTATGGCGTAAAACATATATATATATAATAACCTAACTGAAGTACTCGCTACGGGACTTCAAAATAATCGTCACCTTTAAATAGTGCGCAATATCGGAATGAAAAGTATAGTCTATAAGTTAACCAGATAAATAAGCAAAAACACGAACACACTCCACTTCATGTTCATATATTAGTATAGATAACTATAGGACTTAGTGGAGTGCCGTGTCATGTGGCTCGTTTATAGAATCTCCCTCTAATTCCCCGTGAATGTAGTTAAAGGCGACGAAGGGACAAACTCCATGAGATGAGCAGTAGCGTCTGTCTATGTAACATCAATTCCCATTTCGGGCAACAACTTGCATGACACATGCGTTGATGACAATGATAAAACCTCCATTACAGGTGGTCTATGTCCAGCAAATGGAGCTGAAAGACAGATGGGTCGAGCTATTGCACTTATTATCAAAAAATTAAGTACTTTATTGCGAATACCCAAATTCTTACAAAAAGGCGCTTGATAGCTAAATACAAAAGAAATTCCAAAAATTCACATCGTATGAATGTTTATCATAATCACAACCGGGAAAATGTATGGAATACCCCGAATGGGACTTAATTCACATTTCATTATAATCCATAAACGTGTTAGATAAAATTAATACGATAATATAAGTGTTATTGTAGTGGAATGTAGTGTAATGAAATTAGCATAATTGATTGCCACCAATCCGCTATCTACGCCTATCAATCCACTTGGTATTAACGACGCAAGTATTCAAAGAACCGAACAGCTTATCACAATTAATACCGTTTGTAATAAATTATACAGTTTATGTATAATTAGTAGTAATAATCATAACTTACTTTCACTCTAACTGATATCGCTTATAACGAAGTATCATAAAATACATGTTTGTTTTAATTAAAAAGTTTGTTAGTTGAGGACACTAATTTACAACGTGGCAGAAGGAAAGAGTTCGATCGATGAGATCCCACCGCCACACCTATTTTTGACGTGAAGCAGTGGTATTCGACGGCTGACTTATACATGTGCGACCATCTGAGTCCCCGAGCAATGCATCTGTGATCGACTTCAGACAAAACCTCTATTCTTACGAAGTTGTATGCCCCGTCCCTTAGGTGGTGTGCATGCTCGTTTGCTGGTTCAATCTTTAAATCACTAGTAGCAAATAAACATGCAGTCTCCAAGTCCAAACAACAATTCTTTCTTGTTGTTGAATACTGGAGCAATTATAACTTGCTATTAAAGGGTAGCAATTAATTTGGAATGTTTAGTGTGGGTATAGCCGTCAAACCACACCCTATAAACTACTAAAAAATTCCTTACAAGAGTCACAAATATTGTAGGGTGAACATAGATGTGTAATACGAGGTCTAAAACATTCAAGGCAGGATAATTTGTCAATAAAATCTCTACTAAGACGACAATTCATTACGCGAAGCACTATAAGCAATAAGAGGACTTCTCCTACTAGGACTAGAAGCAAAAAGAAGATTCTTTTTAATTCATTCATATAAGATAAACTTTGATTCACTAGGAGTTTAATTATCAACATGATTTGTTTGATGACACAAATTTATCCTTACGAGTCCCTTAACACTTTATAACTATTAAGGAACTTAATACTGGGGAATTAATACTTCATGAGTATTAAAGAATTAAGGAGATCGTAAGGATAAATTTCATTTAGATCTAGGTGACGGATTTAAGTTGATATTTATCTATCAGCGTCAGAGGGAAATGTTTTTATGTTGGATCAAAGATAGTCAAATCTGTAAAAAAATGTGTTCCAAAGTGAAGAGAAAACAATGAAGGTGACATAGATATCGTATCTAGTACTAATAGGAACGCTTGATAACGGTTTTAGATAAGATAATGAAATTCGTCAGTTCAACATAATAAGCGTCATTGCCATGAAACATACAAAACACGTAGATGAGATAAATTTAAACCAGTTAATAAATATGTAAAGTAAAATGTATAACAAGCCAAATGCGTACGAACATAAAAAACTTTTCTGTACTGTTTAAATATGTTAATTATTTTTGCCTTATGTTAAGCGTTGCTTTGTTTCGAGCAGAAAGGCAGGTTTTTTTTTTATATCTTAACCTAACGATAAGGCAGACGGGCTACCTGATGGAAAGTAGTCACCGTCGCCTATGGGTAATTGCACCACCAGAGGAGACGCCAATGCATTGCCGGCTTTGAAGCAGAACTTGTTTCGCAAGTGTTCCTTTTTGAAGAGCCCCATGTCATAGTGCCCCAAGTTTATTGACGAATAAAAATAATATGTCTTTCTGTCTATTGGTGGCGTGGAACAATCAGATTTCTTCACAATGAACTCGCGGCAGAGCCTAGTTAACTTTGACTACGCAAACGAATCCTGTAATTCAAGTTTCGTACGATATAAATATTCGTATATAACAAATTAATTGAGTATTATTTGTAAAGCCAGTTGAGCGCGACAGTACGTCTATTAAAGGTCTGACTCACGACAGTGTGAGCGAACACTCGACTATGCCGAGACGTCGAAGGCTACCTCTGTAGCATGAGGTCAACACCTCACTTCCGACGTCCACTCGGATCTGATAATGAGAGCGGTGATAAAAATAACAATCGTTATAGGTGTTTTAGGGTTGCTCACAGTAAAATTATACTAGGATTATGATGCTTTATACACGAATAGCCTTAAAATAGGATGCCTTGTGAAAGGTTGCATGGTGGACAATACCAAAACGGTTACAATGAGAATAACTTTCTATATTTATTTTATTGACTTGTCTGAATCGATTTAGGTAGCTGGAACTAACTGTTGTCGGATAGATATGATTACCGCCCTGAGAGGTTTTCATATGTAATAAGTAGAAAATTGCTATGAACAGTACAAATTTTAGGTCGTGTACAAATATCTTTGAGATCACACGCGAAGTCGGATTATCGCCAGACTGCACATGTTTTGCAACATGTGTCGTACGAAGAATAGTGATCACATTTGTATATATTATTGTTGATTTGACTTTACTGTAGTGAAAGTGTGAAGAAAAATAACAACAATCCAGCCGTGTCTACATATATACAACAATGATCCTATAATCATCTTATATCCTATAATCATGGTTCTAGTTTTTTAAAGGGATTTCACCCTATTCTAGGTTGTTGAAATAAATAGACTCTGAATTTTGTCCGATAAAAGTGCCTCTTGTTTGAAGAGTATTTCCCCTCTCGCCTATGCTAAGGGAAGGATCCGGCGCTTTAAACCTCCAACTCTTCTAAACAGTACTATAAATACACTTATTATTCCTAAAACAGCAGAAGTCTTTGTAAAAATGGTGTAAACGTTTAGCCACACGGAAGGCATTTGAAACAAACAAAATAGTCAAAAAACGTATTGGTTTGTTGAGTTAACAAATATTAATAATCATATTTTTTCCAATAACAATTAAGTCTTGTTTTCGAGGTGTCAACCCTGATGCTGACTAAGATTAACTGTAAAAATCTTGGCCCAATCTTAGCTTGTTTTGTTTCCTTATTTATTTTAGAGATAACTCTTTGTCGTAAACAAACAAGATGTATCAAATAGATATAAGATTTTAAGTAGTATTACTACCGGTTCAGATAGCGTATATAACTCTATTGTACATATCTTGAACGAGTGAGACACTCACTTACGCCTTACTTTTTTAACTACTGCGAATTCGCTAATGACGCGACCCAAATATGTCTATAGGAAAGAAAACGTATCTAGAATTCCTTAGATCATTTCTTACATAAGAAAATTGCTTTTCAATTTCAATTTTGAACGATTCGCCATGCAGATATTGTATACAATTGATATTTGGTAATAGGACTGGTTTACAATTAATAAAACTGGTTTTAGATATCAACTCGAACAAAGATAGAAGAATTGTAGACCTCTACGACAGAAATTGTGTTATAATTTTAGACATACAACATTTTGTCTACATCTTTTTACTATTTTTTTGTCTATTGATCTTTGGTGAAGACATTTTTATAATTCATATTCTATTGTAGTTGATAATACTTATATGATTAATTGGATATTCTTTTAAAACAATATATATATTTATTAAATTATATAGAACATAAAAAGACTTTTTTAAAATGTGTGAAGTCTATCAATTCACACTTGGCCAGCGCGGTGGGCTATGGCCTAGAACTCATTTATTCTGAGAGAAGACCCGTACTCAGGATTGGGAAAAAAATGGGTGGACGAATAGAATATAAAACCTACCATTTTAATTTTATTTCATCTTTACATATGATATTAAATGTGGTCAGACCACTTGTAATTGTATATTCATCACTTATTTTACTAAGAACGAACGGTAGCACTCACCGTCATAAAATACCACAACGGTTTACCTGCACCACAATACAAATTAAATTTCATGAATGAACTGCGTTAGTAATACATATTTTTCTAACCATAATCTTATTAACTAAATAAACATTAGAGTATAAGACGTATGTACAGTCACGAGAATAAATATATGACTATGGGCACTTAAGCAAAAATATTTGTCCCAAGAACGAGATCAATGATATCTATCTGCACGAATGCAGCAAAAATATCTGACATTACCTGGCAGCATAATCAAGTGGCATCAAAATAATGTGATAAAATGTATCAAATCAAATAATTGTGATTACATGTCAAAGCAAAAACATGTGACGACATTAATTCCAGAATCATTTCCATGTCCAGTTATTGTCAGATATTTTCGCTGAATTCTTACACACAGATAGTATTGAACTCGTTCTTTTGACATATTTTTTGCTGACGTGCCTAAGTCATATACTTATGCTCGTGATTGTACACGAATCGTGGTTCAAAACTGTTCACGATCGTCTTTGAGGAAAAAGGAAATAGGGTCGATATGTTTATATAAGCATTCTCATGCTCAGTGAGGATCATATCTGGGCGTGGTTGAGCATGCTCTAGGCTTCTTGAAGGCTCTAGTTGTAGAAAGACCTATGCCCAATAGTGGAACATAGAAAAGGCTAAGGAATTGATGTAATAAAAAAAGATTTAATAAGATTTAAAATAAATTAACAGTTTCAGTCGCACTTAAAAATCTAATATACTTTAAATTGTTGTAAATATTTATAAAGTTATTGGACTTTAAACAAATTAAAAGAGTATATAATATCTTAAGGTACTCTAAATGTATTGAATCCTTCAAATAAAATAATATTAATATTTATAAAATAATATTATTATTATTTATTATGTATCATTATTTATTTTTTTGTGGATTTTGTTTTGATACGATTTAAAAACACACAGACAAACATCAAGAAAACAAATTTGAAAAATCTCTAATAACTTTTTGCAATATATGCGTTGTTCAGTTGGGTAATTTTCCTTTTTATTTTATGTAAACACTACTTTTAATTAGTTATGTTCACGACTGTACCGTAAATATCCATTATTTGAGTATTACGTAAAAAAATAAGTGTTGATCTTTTTGTGAGCCTGTCAAACATTTTACGATCTTTTTGTATTAGTATGTAATCTAGTTATATAACACTTATATATAATATACAATGTTATTTTTTTATTTCTGGTGTACTAGACTCATAGTAACTTATAGTACAACAAAATACCGAGGGAAGTATTATAACTTCTCTCTTCATTTTACATTTATACATAAGAATAATAAGATTAGTTATTGTGCAGAGATAGAAGGAGGTGGCTCAGCATTTGCTGACACGGAATCTGAATTCTGTGCAGCGCTGTTTTTCAGCCAAATCCTTATCCCTCAGCCGTTATGGGGGAGTAGGAAGGTATTCGCCGCCTTTTGCAATAAGCAGTTTTTGCGTTTCGCTGGATAGGTGTGGTTGCCGACTCACTTATTTATGAGGCGATCATTTCCCTACTACTCCCGAGGACTGAGATGCGTTGCTCCGCATCTGCGATCGACTTTAGATAGAACCCCTGTTCCATACGTAGTTACAGATATTCATGAGCGGCAGAGGCTACTTACCATCAGGTGGCCTGCATGCTCCTTTTACTACTTCAATGTGATAAAACAAAAAACATATTGCTTCAAAGACGTTTTTGGATATACACTTTAATAATGTAGACATCGAAATATACCTTTAGTTTCAGAGGATCAAGCATTGAAAAAAATAAATGTAAACAATACTTTACAAAAATAATTGCTGCATATCTAGTCAATATCTATCATTTGATATATACCAAGTATATGGTAATAATTCACGTTTCCATCCAATTCACATTCATCCTACTTCAGCTCATTTGGCGTTTGCAATCAAAAAGATGGTAGCCCTAGGAAGACATTAAAAGTACACAAAAGGCGACAGCTAGTAAAAGCACATTGACGGATGGAAAGAACCCCCATCCTAAAATTAAATGTATGACGGAACGAAAGAGGCCGCCAGTCCTACAGTTAGATCATTACATATATAATTCTTCTGGGCGTGTGTATGTCACTAAACTCAGTCTAAACGGCTGGACCGATTTAAATTATTTTTTTGTGTGTCTTCAGGTGGATCCGAGAATGGTTCTGATTCACAATTCTGCTTAATTTTATGTAATTAACTTTTTATTGCTTTGTTTGTTATTGTTTTTGCAACAACCAACTATAAGGTTTCTAATGTGTCACATTGCTGCCCGACTTCTTTCAAAATCAAATCAATTGAATGAAATCGTAGTTTGCGTTGCTTAGATTTAATTTGATCATTTTTTATGATATTTCATATTCATTATAAGTAAACATGACTAAAGCGGGCGGTGCTGCGACGATATGCTAGTGTAAGTATAAATATAAACCAAAACAGGTTTACAATTCACATTACCATTTCGAATCGAAGTACGAAGTACCAACTAGGTACAAAAAACATATGAATCATGATAATAATGTGGTCATTATATACATATATATTATATATATACATACATACTTAAATTTATAAAGACCTGCTCACTAGTATTAAAAATTAATTAATCATGGGTTTACCGGTGAAGAAAAACATCTTTGAGTAAATCTACATATCTAACAGTTCTATATGAAATTCTTATGTGACATCCACAGTTCCGTACATGGGTACCGTGATTGATATAAGCTTAAAATCTTCTTATTCTGAGACAAAGATCCACGTCTAGCAGGTTGATACTTGATCACGGCATTTACATACAACGTCGGGCCAGAATACTTGACAGATCTTTCTTGCAAATATACAGTTATTTGCAGGCGGCCATATACATAGGTAGGCTACTTTTTAATTCCAATAGGATATGTTATATAGAGTTCCAGCGTAAAAAAATAAAAACCGCCCGTTGAAATGCTTGACCATGGAGCAATACATGGTGTTACTTACAAGCTTTTAAGTTAAATGTTTTTTAAAAATGTTGCGACGGGAATTCTATAATTTACCAAATATCTAAGACATGAGGCGTATGAAAAACGAATACTACTAAGAGCCTGTTATCTGTTAAGTTTTTTTTTTAATGTAAACACCTTTTACTACATATATAAAATATGAGGAACTCTGTATCATCCAATACGGTAATTACTTATGTAACTACTTAAGCTGCAACCCCCTTTTATAGAAAATATGCCTTCTACTACTTCTTAGTGAAAATATTTTATAAGCTTATATAATAACGGGGATTATCAAAGCTTTATTAGGTATCGACACTATCTTCTACTTTTATAGATACCTTGAAGCTTATAATTTTGTATTAAAACATACGTAACGGAATGCCTCCGTATCCACGTACGCAAGATCAATACCTCGCTGTCAAGACCAAGAGCCGTTAAAAGCCGGTACCGATAAAAGTTTTGGTGTGAATACGTTTTACGAGCATTATGAATACTCATTCAACCTATTAATATAATTTAAGGTTTTGAATTAAAACGTGACGAGATGTCTACGAACTCGTGTAGGCGAGATACACACCGGCGTCTTATTCATGGGTCATGGCGCTGAAAACGCGAAAAAAGCGTCAATAAACGAGTGTAAACTCGCATTCTAAACAGGTTTTTTAGCAAATTGCTCGAAGCTACGTACGTGAAGCGAGCGAGTCTCAAGCGAGCGGATCGCCGGAGTAGAGGACATACCTGCTTGTTGGCGCCGGCGTGACGCGGGGAGCGAGACGAGTGAGGTCACTCGGTGCATTGGCACGGGACGCGGTTATACCGATATCGATATAATTTAGACATATAAGCTAATTATCCGATCACGGATAACCTTGGTTTTTCCTCTAATACTATGCGCCGTTTCAATACGCTAATTAATAATTAGCGCATTGAAACTGCGCATGCAATTGACACGATTCGAAACTTTGTATTTTATATCCAAAATATGGAAAATCACTATCTGTAACGTTGTAACGATCGTAATTGATCATGGATATTTGGTACATCGAAATAAACTCGGTCCAACTATTTTTTTAAATCCGAATGTTTAGTGAACCGAACTTTGAGACAAAATGTCAAATTATAATTAGGAAAACTGTTATGTATAAATCAGCTTTTTGGCCCAGTGCTGACATAATAATGCAGCGGAGATCTAATGAAGATGATCGACAGGGGTGTCATCATTCCAGAAACTACAAAACCTGAACCAGCTTAGGGGTTTGTATTGAATTTGTTGGCATGATTTTGCACGCATTGTTGTAGGTGAAGTTCTTAATACAAGACTGATAACGGCGTAATAATAATTGCCCTCAAACGTGGAAACAATATCAATGTCACTAATATAAGTACCTATTACTCTAGTTATTATCATTGCAATAGTTTACATTTCACCATGTTTATAATTAGCATGTTCGTTATATTTTCTGCGTATAATAAAATCCTTGGAGGCTATAATAATTTTCTGCGTTTTATTTATCGAGCCCCAGAACTCGATACGTGCGATAACGCACAATGTCCTCACTAGAGAGGTCAGGAGCGCGGTGAGGCGGCCCCCCGCCCGCGCGCACGCTCCCCGCGCCGCGCTCGTATAAATGTACCGGCGGCCACGCGCGCCGCGTCTATCGTCCCAACGCCGCCGTGTAGTCGTGTGCTCCGTTAACCGCGAACCCACGCGCACCAAATTGTGAAAGTGCTCCTTGTGTTGCGATTTCTCGCTAGTGAGAGTAACCCAAGCGCCATACCGTCCCAACACTCACTCGCTAACTAATTCAGTGTAGGTGGTGGGATTGTCTTGCGAATACAAGAGGACAGGGTTCAATGGAAGCCAGGTTCGTGACCTGCCGGAGTTTCCAGCAGATCAAGCCCCCGGAGAAGAGCCTCGCGCCGCCACCGACGGTAAAGGGGCTCCTGTCTCGCTTCGGGAGTCAGGCTCAGGCATTGTTCGCGCCGAAGAAGCAAAGATTCGGCAGTTCGGTTGCCATTCATAAACTACGCGAGACCAAGTGGTTCAAACACGATGAACAGAACATCCTTTGCGCCGTGCTCGAGTCCGGATTCGTGTTGGAGGTCAGAGCGGAGGACCCGCTCCCGCCAGACTCCACACTGTCTCCAGACTACCATATGTACGCCATCGCCATGTGGAAGAAGGGTAAAGGTGAGTGTATTTTTAATTAATCACAAGTCTAGAGGTGTCGTAAGTGGTGTTGAAATGAAGATAACGTCCGGCGTGGACACGGCATATTGCAGTACTGAATAACTTTGGCATCGTTTAGCGTGGTTGCGACCGTCTCATCGAGGCGGTTCACAATGAGATTTGTAAATAATTCATGTCTCAGTACGCGGCTGCAGGCCCGTTCGCGCCTTAATGAGAACAGGCTAAGAATTCCAAATTAATTACATTGTTTTTATAAACCGGTCAGTATATAAAAAAGGAGTCTAAAAGGGTTCTAAAATTAACACATTGGTTACTACAAAATACAAGGTCTTATAACTGAACGGTAGCGGTAAATTTATATCATAGCGGGGGTGAGTGAAAACAACATAACAAATGAAATTGCATATTTGTAAATTTTGTAATAAATGTAACTTTTGGAAATCGTGGCCGCTTAAATTTTTTTATGGGTATTAATTTTTTGATTACAAAACTGAAGATTTATGATATCTATATCTCTTTAAGATATAGATAACATTCTCGGGAAATGCATTATCTACATATCATAAAACACTTTAAAGAACATATGATAATTTATAGTTCGTTTCAATAATAACAATTCTCTTATTGCCCGACAGAAAAAACAAAGAACCCGGAACAGATAGAGGTTTACACGGTGCAACAAAAGGGTGTTCGCAAACGCATTATCAAGACTACCTTGGGTGCCTTCTGGAAGAAAGACTCGGTCATACGCATCAACAACGTAGACGACAAACAGGAGACTCCTAACAGTGAAAAAGACATCAGAGCAAAGGTACGAAACATTCGAACACATGAAAAGTTTCCAATTCTCCTCCAATCCTAAAGAAATTATTCAAATCTTTCGACTTTCGCCATCATCTGCGTAAATCAATCATAATCGTAGGAAGTACACTGATTACGTACCTACACGTTAGAAATCGTCAGAGTTGATTGACTGGTTGTAAAGTTAATTACCTAGGAGATAATTTATCAAGCGCGTTTCAACAGTTTAAAATAGAATGACATAACGTTGTCGGCCTTCAGTGACGATGCAATGTAAATCTAATCACGAGACGTTGCATTACTATTCAGCAACGTAAGATTTGTAATACGTGTGAGAGAATTCTTAACCTAGATAAATTTGTAAATATTTCTTAAATGTTCCACGTTCACTGGAATACGTAGCTTCGGAAAGTTGAGGTTGATTTAACGCGGCCTCCCAATTAATGGAAATCAGTGCTGTCCCCATTACTACATGCAAATGTGCGTCAATTGTCTCTATTTTATTATCCAATTCGTTGAAAGACCATCCGCCCTGTAACATCATTTGTAATTGATACCATCTAGAAGTCTATTACCATTTTCCTAACTAAAACCACTTATCGACCTTAAAAGGTTTCTTCAACTTTTTACTCTCTGTCCGTCTTCGAAGTATTTTCTGTGTAGGTCACCCACGTCAGAATTGGAAACCTCTCATTTCAGATAGCCTCACCGGGGCTTTCATTAATCGGATACTGAACAGTGGAACGGCTACTAAGGAGCTTCTACTGATTGCAGCTCGACATGGCAACTAAATCCAGATTCGAGAGAAACTGGCACAATACACTGCATTTCGTCCACTGGTGCCGATACGGGGAGACGCCGCAGGAAGCTCGAATGAGACAGGTATGATTTTGGCGTTTATTGAAGTTTATAAGTGAGAAAATTCTAGAACCCTTAATAAATACGCGTGTGTATTTCCCGCGATCAAACCGGTTCATTAATGTTATACGATACGATGTTTATGTTTAATTACGTTTACCGTTGTTTCTTTTATTTTTGGTTCTAGAACGTGTTTTGATTAGGCTAAAGCATGTCTGTCGTCCATGTAAAGGGTACAAAGCTGTCTTTACAATAAACTTACAATTTTTGTTCAATATTTTTTACCTTCTGTTATAGCAAGTATATGAGCAATACCGAGACGTTTTTATATAACTGAATCACAATTCACGATGTTTATCTATTATTTATATTGTATTATTTCAAGTAAAAAATGCTAAACACTAGTAAAAAATAGAGTTGTCTGCTTCCTACTACAACGTATAATTACGAAGTTTACTGTAGAATAATAATAATCTTAAACATAGATTAACTTTTTTTTATTTGTGTCAGCGTCGGTTTCATCTAAAATTTGTAAAGACAGTTTATTTTTTTATTTTGTTCATTTCCATACCAAAAACCTTCTTTAATTGCTTAACATTAAGCTTATTTTGTTTTTATTTTGCAATGTATGTGAAGTCGATATCCATGTGAACTTTTGCTATGGAGCCTTTCCATTATTAAATTTCGGAAACATTGAACTGGGTACATCGAGACGAAGATTTACTGCCGAGGTGTAAGTTGCATGTGACATCACCATGGGAACGAAGAACTGAAAGACAAACAGAGATCGCACAACGTAGCAATTTTGTTACAGATCAGCTTAACGACGTCGAAAACACCTATGATTATCATCTTTTGATGGTTATCGTTGAGGCGCTTTGGACACATACAGCTGGCAACTTCCTAGATATCGGTGAGGTTTTAATTTTAAACGGTGATGTTGTACCGGAATTCAATGTGCCCCCTTCTGTGTTTTCTTACATCATTACACACGCACTAATTTTTATTTCTTTGTGTTGAGTGAACGCCACGTGTTTGGAGTGTCATGTGAATTGAAGTTTTCTTAATATTATAGTAGAATATAAAACATAGTTTAGGAGTTATTAGATTAGTCGATGTTTACATTATCATGGTTGTTTATGTGTTATTTTTTTTAAATGGTGTTGGTTTAACAATTTAAAAG
>DWNE01006309.1:0-13168 GCA_018249875.1 Cecropterus toxeus
AATGATATTAAGGTGAGTTTAGGTTTATACCTTCGAGGGACGATATTTGCTCTCTGCAATTCTTTTTAAGTCGAATAGGAAGAAAATAATTTCTTATATTATATTATTTCCATCATGGAATATTTGTAATACTCGTAATTTGCATGCATGCGATATTTATAACTTGAATAGGTGAAATGAATAATTTATCACATCAATAAAATTGTGCGTAAATAAATTTGTTTTACCTTTTACCAATACTGCTCCAAAATGAAAAAGAAATTAATTAAAAAAGTTTTTTTTAAAAACAAACTTTTTTCCGTACTGTATTGAATTCTACAATTCACATACTACATACAAATCATTAAGCTCTTTCACCAGATACCCATGTTGGATGGGTTGGACAAAAATATGTATTTCACCATTTTTTTGCGGCGGCCATTTTGGAATTACAACAATATTTATTACATATAATTGCATTGTCATCAGGACTTAATGTGTATTTCAAATTTCAGCTCAATCGGGCACTGAAAAGTGGGTTAAATTCAGCTTGCAAGATTGGACCTACACATACTTACATACAAACATTGCAAGTTAAATAAAAGCTTTTAATGAATGCCGTTGACGTAGTTCTTGTAGGTATGACACTTCAATTAGAAATTCACATTCAAAGCCGACTATGCATTGACGACTGTTCGGATGTAATAGCTGTCCATAGGCAACAGTGACCAATTTCTATCCGTTGGTCTGCTCATCCTGACGCTAGGAAGGTAATGCTAAAGAAACTATTAATGTTAGGTATATTAGAGTTTTTTTAGAGAACGCGTTTATAAGAGAACAAAAAAACATAGCGTGATGTTATATAGCCTAAAGCCTTCCTTGATAAATTTACTAGTCAACACGAAAATAATTTGTCAATTCGAACCTGTAGTTCCTGAGATTAGCGCGTTCAACCAAAGAAACTCTTCTGATTTATAATATCATAGTATATAGTATAGATATAGGTACGTATCTCTAACGTATAATTTTTACCTAAATTATGTGAACAGACAAAACTCCTTTGTTGTGTAATTTGACACCGAATTCCTTGGCTTAGCGACATAACTAGACGTATGTGGGGTATACCTACAGGTACTACATAGTTACATATATCAAATGTGTTATTGTTTTCATGATTAATAGTCGCAAGTTGCGCTAAGACAGTTAATAGCTTTCGGTAATTTATTAGATATAATAGCGTTATGAAACTAAGAACAGAGCGATTACACTGGTGTCAGTTGGTATTATGTAATTATTAGTCAACGTTAGTTTGATTAAATTGATTAAACGCTTCAAAGGAACGCTAACTATGTATTTTTAAAATAAGTACAATAAAACAAATAATAAATGTCAAATTGAGATATTTTAAGGTTTATGGAAGAAATAATAGATGGTATATAATATATCGATTACATGTTTAAATGTTATTTAATTTTAAATTATGTTACTTTCGTGCCCATTTGTATCATGTTAAGTGTGAGGTTTTGGAAATCAAACTATAACATCTGTAAAACATCACCTTATTCCTCCTCACGTTATTTTGGAAACAAGTTTTTTAAAACAAAGAGTGAACGCTCTGCTTGCAGCGCAAGCATCTAGAAAATTGATAAAAGGAAATATAATTTCCTACGGCACTGTAAAACAGTGAAAAATTATTAAATTTTCAGATAGAAACCTACACTTCCACCCCGTAACAAAAAAGCACCCCGCAACTGATTGGCGATCTCATTAAAATCAGGAAAGACTCCGCGGAATCCTCCCCTTCTACCCCTGTCTTTTAAAACAGGTCACGGCCCTATTTATTTTTACAGCCGCTGTAAAAGAATTAATAAGACGGATTGTCGCAGATCTCTTAATGGATCGCTTCCTATTGAAGTTATAAAAGTTAATAAAAGGAATTAAAGCACGCGTTTTTATTGTTGTTTAAAAGATGAAATTGATGTATTTGTTTAAATAATTTGAGCATCAATTATGACCTTGTCACTAGGTACGAAATATTTGTATTGAAATAGTAATAAAGATAATGTACGCTCCAGGAAACATTTTAACAAATTTTAGGTACGGATAATGTTTAAGATCCAATAAAAATATACATTATGTAAATACATTATTTATAAAATCATACGAACGAGAAGTAGCTGGTTTAAAAAACATCTTATAATTTTATGTCAAATTAAAGTTCAATGATCTCACACTAGGTCAAGCTAATAATTTTGTTTTATATGGCTTTGATGATTGTTTTCCATCAAAACGTGAAAAATGGTTAGACACAGTGATAAATTTTTGAAAAGAAAGCGGGACATATCCAGCGCGCGACTAAAATTTATTCAGAATCTTTAAATATAAATCGGCAAATAAGAATGACTTATGTTATTTTTCTTTAACCATTTCCTACTGACACGCAAACGAAAATATAAAATAAATTCCCTGGCCTCGAATTTAGGTACCATTTATCTCGGAACTAAATGAAATTAAAATAAAAGTGGATGCAATTAAGCCGTTTAACCGCTACGTTTTGCTGAAGATTTCCCAGATTGCACAGTGGCGAACAGACCAGATTGCACGGCACAGGTGACTGCGCGGTAAGTGTTAGCCGTTCCCGTCACTTACAAAGTAATTTTCGCCCAATTAGACGTTGAATGCGTCTCGCTCGCGTCACTGAACGACGAGATTGCTTCCTGGATCCCTCCTTTATTCTTATGAACCACCTGACTGTACCTGAAAGGCTGCCCAATTTTTTGTTTTCACCTTCTCGGAGACAATAGGGTTGTAGGAATATGAACTAAATGCTTAAATAGACTTTTGAATTTGAAATTTTGTTAAGAGGAATCATTGTAATGAGCTTCTGTAGGAAAAATATTCAACGCTTGCTCACTTGAGACATAAATGTACATTTGAGACAAAACTCATGCTTTCCTACATTTTTTTTGTCTTGTAACCATTTTATTAAAATCTAAGACTGCATCATTTCTACTTACACTTGTTATGGAATAAAAATACATTTTAGACAATTTTCAGAACAACATGGTTATGTGAAACTATTCAGATAGGTGTGAATTGTTACCATCCATTTTTTATTTGACTAGTTTTTTTTTGTCATAACCTCGTAGATAATCCGTATTTATAATAATTGCATAAATAATAAAATTGCTATGTTTTGCTTTATGTTTTCACAGGTTTATATTATATGAAATACGTATCCAACCACCAAATTCCGCATTATTTTGATATAGAAAATAAAGCTAGTACTAAAATAAGTTGCTGCTATTAAACACGTTTTTATTATATATTATAATAAAACAGTCATGTCTGTGAAGTTTTAAAACACCAACTTAATAATCATTCCGCCCCGCAAATCTTTCAATAATATTTTGATATAGTTCTAATTATATAACTAATTCGTCCTCTCACAAGTCATTTAATAAAGTCATAGTCATGTACCAGCAGAATCTAATAATATTTCAATCAAGACAATGATAATTTGTAGTTTAATGTCTCTGGCAGCGGACATTCCCTCCCACGAGAGCTCGCAAATAATATTTTATACGATAGAAAAGGATTGAATAAATATTAATATCTAATGTTCGTGTTTCGTGATTCGGCTGCGAATGTAACACTGTCATCTTTTTTTATATATTTCAGCCATTTTACAAAGTAGGACTTTAAAACCATATAGGTACTTCAGGATTCTTATTCTAGGGATATTCATGACTTGCATAAATTTCAAATGATTAATTGTTTAAATTCTTGTAACATAAAAATACTTCGTAAATTTTGAAGACTTGTGTTGCGGAACGGTCGGCATACCGGTCTGATACGCAGGGTTTCAGCTACAAATCTCCGGCTAGGCAGTTCTGACTGGTGAATTTAAATTTCTGTTTCTGGGTCTGGGTGTTTAAATTTTCGAGTTTGTGTCGAAAACAGCCTTAAGTGGGGCTAAGAGTGTAAAAAGCGTTATGTTATTCATGTCAAATAACACAAAGATTAATAGAAATACCGTTTATACGACACACACAGTTTAACACAGATGAATTAAACAATAAAAATGTAATGGTATATATTTTGAAAGCGTCCATTTGTATAGCATTTGTCATTGTCCGAAATCTTAGCATCCACTTTGTGGATTTAGTTCGCACTAAAACTCTAGTGACGTCATCATGGCATGCGACAGCTGTTCAGATTAATTCTGTCTTCCTATGTTGAAAATGTGGTATTTTTCTTCTATAATTACATCCGTCGAAAATCACGTCTTACGAAATGGGCACACGCTTAATGACTGTTAAATAAAACATTCGGATACTTTGTCCCATCGTCGGGACGAAACCCTGTGAATTTTAAGAACCGTTCTTCCGGTTAAATCCATTTGACTGTTCTATTAGGTTTGTTAGTACACAGATTAACTTATTAGATGCATGTGTAATGAGTGTGGTTGTTCGATGCAATTAAATAGAGGAAATGACAACATCGTGAGGGATGTTGCATGCGTGAGTTTTAAGTAACGTCAATAACGGTGCGTGCTATGGAAACTTCACGCACTCTGTGTTGTGTCTATGTAATTGCCATTTTAAACGTTGTATAGTTAAGTCCTATACAGTTCTTATTCTTAAACTAGTAACATTATTAAAAATAGTAAAACAAAAAACCCGACCCTTTTATATCACTTTTGGACAAAATAGGCAAAAGTACTATAATATTGTATATTTTAGAATGGTCTATTTAGTAGCTTTCATTTGAAATTGTCGCGATAATAAAAAAAAAAAGTCTTCCCTCCTCTCCTACTCTTTTCCCCCTATTTGTAGGCACCATTTTTGAAAATTCTGTCACTCTGCAAGCTGAGACGATTGTAATGATATGTCATACGTCACAATCTCTAAAGCCGTTTGAGCCCTGTCGCGTGTCATATATATACAAACATACATATATACGTACACACATACATACATACGATCGAATAACATTACCGTTTTTGTGACGCAGTCAGGCAACAATATAAATGCTTAAATATTTAAAGGATTCATCGTTAAAATTGTAAATTGATGTTTTCTATTTCTCAACTGTCCAACTTCTATGGTTTACCGAAACTATAATAATATCTAAACGTAAATGTCTATTAACGCTTGGATCATAAAACTCGATTTTGGATTTCGTGCCAAAATGATGCAAATGAGGTCAAACCAAAACTACGAGTCAAAGATCTCAAGTACATGTTTTCTCTTGATGTTACGATTAAGTGGAGTTCGAAATTAGTTCTTTCTTAACAAATATATTTGAAAAGTGATAACAACCCTTTGCAGTTCGACTCCGATCGCATCTTTTTCTAGCTTTAAGCAGTGTTAAACGTTATATCACCCATGTAATAAAGAATATTATTAAATTTTAAAAAATACAAAGTAATACAAACCCGCTGAGTTTCTTATCGGGTCTTCTCAGTTGAGGTCGTGTTCCGATCCGATCTGATAATTTGTACGTCGGCCAATGCAAAAAATATATTTCATTTCATGTGTTCTGGTTTAGAGGGTGTGATAAAAGATATTTTCTCAGGCATTGCTATGCACCTGTGCCTAATCGCAAGTAATCTAATCTAGGGTAGATTACATTTCAGTCACTTATTAGATCCACTGTGTGTGTCTGCTATTTAAATTGAAATTGCATATAAATCGTATCACTGTGCAATACTAAGTACGTCGATAATATGGAATATCTTCGTTGTTCCTCGAAAAAGTTCTTTTGTAAAAGACAAATGACGGGAAAGCGCACCGTTTCCAGACTAGAATAACTTTGGTTCCGAATGACTTCTCAATCACCCAGACCTTAGACGATAAATGGCTCTCTCGTCATCGGTAGCGGCTGAGAGATACTTAGGTACCTACTGTTGATATCGATTTCGTGATAGCTAATTTCGAAGGTCCAAAACTTTGCATTGATTTTCCCCTAAACTAACCTTCATTTTATTTATTTTACATATTGGACGTGGAGTTAAATAACTATAGTTCGTATTTTTATGAAGCAAAGTACTAATAAATTCATTCTGGATTTTATATTTCTGTTAATTTATGTAAACATCTACACGACACGAACATGTTTTTGACTACGAAATCCGCAATAGCAACTACGCCACGTTAAAAACATTTCTGTATTTCAACATTAAGATTTTGAACTATGTACATATTTAAATTTTCGCAAGTAACCAAAACTTCCAACCGTCACACATTGGCATAAAACAGTTTACATTTCTGATGCTCTTAATACTATCCAGGTCGGGATAAGTAATTCAGCTTCAAGAAATTGGGCGCAAATAATGCCCACAATAAAGTGGGCACTGAGGCCACTGAGTGACGTTTGTGTCAACAAAGAACCGTTTTAGATCTTTGATCGGACGCCAAGCTAACCCGCCTGTCAGACGGACAGACGGTAATCAATGACGGGAAGCTACCATTGAACGCGCATTAAATTATATAGTGTGACTTGATATATGAAAGCCCAATGTTTGGTATTGTTAGACTATTTCACGTATACTCGTAAGTTATGGTAATTGAAATTTATGTGCCAACATGAATTTGTAAGATTATTGGATAGGAATACGTTACCGCGTTTTTAAATGAAGATTTCTGTGAATCGAAGAGCACGATAGTGCTTTGCCAAATTCATTACGGTTGACATATTTTCGGAGTGTAAACAAATAAGATAAAACTCCATGTAAGCGCCTTACCTTTGATTCAGTATAAAAATGTTACATCAGTTTCTGTGATTGTCTCAAATGGACTAGGAGTAACATGAAGTTCTGAAAAGTTTTCAAATTTTAGTTTCGTGTTTATCATGTGTTGAGTTTAGAAAGTAGCAGTTTTTCTAAGGAGAAACTTCTGTATGCGAGTTGGGCTTTTTTTAATGGAAAAACCATTGAACTCGTGACACTGTTACAGTAACCGACACATCTGTATATATTCAAAAAATATTTCATGACGATTCAAATAATTCATACGTAATTGAATAATAACCTAAACAATTGTTCAAGTATTTACTTCTGTCGTAACTCCCGAAGTGCTATTGTTTTTTTTTTTTAATTCTAACAAATTAAAGTAGCAAATGAACATGCAGTCAACCTGATGGTAAGCGGTCACTACTGCCTTGGGACATCGGTGTAATTACTCAAAAATAAGATCAAAGTCTTACCTGAGCTCGGTTCTCTTAACACTCCTCTTATTAAGTAAGTTAGGTGTGTCGGAGACGAACCACAAAAACCACCACCACCACCACCACCACCACCAAAGGTTCTACCATACTCAGATTACCAACTACAGGTATTTTATCTATCTATTTTTTGTTATATTTATAGATGGTTATGAGAATTTTATGACAAAATATGTAGTATAAAAAATCTCTATCATCTTCATTTGCGAAAAATGAACTTCTACTAACTGGATGAATGAAGAGACAAAAATACGTTGGAGTTTCTGCAGTTGGTACAAAGTTCGCTGTGCACAAGTTCCGAACTGGCGGACGCGACATATAAGAGTATGAAGTAAAAAATAAAAATCAACTCGCAACTTTCAGTACGTACTTCAAAAGAACATATTAAAAAAGTATTCGGAGCAAACGTAGATCTTGCTATGAAATTACAACTCCATTTAATTAAACATAACTCCTTTAAAATTTTCTTTCAACTATCAAAGCTTTTAAGACTGCATCAAGGAAGTTATGAAAGTTCTTGGATGAGTAGAAAAATGGATTTATAAATGCAAATTTGAACCTGAATTGAGTAGGATATCCTCGAAAGATACCAAATTAAACAGGAAACGTGTAACACATATATCATCGCTTATAGAACACCGGCTTCCTTACTTATAATTTGATATGACATCACTAGGCACGATTTGAACGGAAGTTTTCGTGTATAAACTAACACGTCGAAATATTCTACGAGATATTTCAGACTGTGCTGACGGATTTCTAATCGAAGTAAACCCAGTAGGTATTCAATATCCAAAACTTGTAACATATGAAACGTGCAAGATATGGAACAGAATTCCGGTTGAGGGAATTTTCGTGGCGTTAAGACATATGGCTTACAAAATAGTATGTGAATAGTGAAAATATTTGTAGATCGTTGAATATATATTTATCAAGTCAGGCTGGCCTCGTTTTCCTTTAAAAATCAGATGTCTGGAATATAATTATAATATTTAAATACTTTTTATAATTATAATGTTTTAAGTGAATTATATTTTTTGTTATTTGACTACAGTAGCTAGACTACCAACGATTATTTATATCTTACACCCGTAATGTTAGGTGCTGATGTCCAGTGTTTTTAGGAATAAGAAGAGTTTATTAAGATATGAGGATTTACTTTACTTACGATTTCTTTATACCTGCGATATCAGATAAGGTCCAAATCACCTTTAAGTTTAATTTAGATCCACTCAATATAAGGCGAAACGCTAGCTTGCTAGTTTTATTTGCAAATATATAATACTAGCTCGAATAAAATTATTTGCTGCAGGACAAAAAAATCTGTTTTACTCGCTAACCGTACGAGTTGACCAAAAGATGATAAGGATATAAAAAATATTTTTTAAACTTCGTGCCATTTCTTAATGTTCTCTTTATATTTAAAATGGAATCATGAAAGCCTGTAACCAAAGGGTATAATGTCATCACTAAAGTAGAGGC
Source organism: Cecropterus toxeus (assembly GCA_018249875.1). Lineage (NCBI taxonomy): Eukaryota > Metazoa > Arthropoda > Insecta > Lepidoptera > Hesperiidae > Cecropterus > Cecropterus toxeus. Next base: position 8,689 of record DWNE01006309.1, read on the forward strand.
CATCTTTGAACAGTGCAAATTATCAGAATCTAATATCTTATATAAAAAATATGTTATATACAGATTTTTTTTATATAATTATTATAATCACAATCAACTAACATAAATGCCGCATTTTTTCAATGTATTTACTATAACACAATTAATCTAAGAGATTAATTACCACATAATGCACTAAAGCTTTTACGTCAATATTTTTGGACTCGGTTGGTTTGCGGAATGATGCTAAATTACTTATTAATAGCCAACTGGGATGCGACCTACATTCCAAAACTTAACCGCCACACCCATTTAAAACACTATAAACTGCATTTATCAAGACTCAATGAGCGTGTTCTAAATGTTTGGCAATCAAAGTGAGGCGGCGAAGAATTTAAATGGAGCTTTATCGCAGGCGCATCCAGATTACATTGTCGCAAAATAGACTCACACTTTTTATAACAGAGATTAGCTTAGTTAATAGCTGACCGGAATATAATCCTCCTGATAATGTTGTCCGTCGCATTTCCTAATTAATTAAATAAGTGTAAAACAATAACAGCACTGATAAGTCAAGTTTGTCCTGACGTATTGACAGTTCCTCTTCCGCTGCGGTTACACTCTTGTTTATGAATTATAACAATAACATAAGTCTCTTATACCCATTTTAATAGGATTGAAAAGGCAGAAGTGTCGGATGAGGTGAAAGGTGAAGTTGCCGATTTGCAGTTCTCATAGAACAACGTCAGATCTGCGAATCGGCAACTTCACCCTCAAGCAATTTAAAATTGAGAAATCTTCTTCGAGTATATTCGGAAAACGGAGCACAACCACGTCACCATTGGTTGTGCTCCGTTTTCCGAATATACTATATTCACGTATGTCACGATGCTATATTTATACACTATAACAAAACTCTCAAATATACTTACCCCTTTATATCATTGAATGCGACAAAAGCATAAAATATGGATATAAATCAAATCAGGCGTAGCAGGGAAGTAAACTAATCTTATCGAAACTATCGTCAACTAACAGGGTCGTCCTAAAATCACAATAGCTAGCTCTGAATAAAGAGCGATACCGTTTCTATTCGTTCTTTATTCTATGATGTTATGTGATAGAACGCATAATGACCCAGACGATGCCAAGTCGTAAACACACTAACTCGTCTGTTTCGTAAATTATTTAGCGCTGAGGCAACTCAAATCATAAAGGTTTCATAAATTGCACAGATACTAAGGAGCTGCGGTTTATTGCAACCACTATACAGTTTTAATTAAAATGTTGAAGGAACTCAGCTTTATAAATAATTTAGTTCTGTATATGTTTATTTTTTGAGATGATCTTTTGCTTACTTCCATTTTTATGACTTAGAACCCATTCTTAGGTATGAGGTAACCCCTAAGAACCTATTATAATTGAGACATGTTTAACACTCTTTATTGGAATAAAGTTTCAAAACTGCTACCATTAAACATTAAAGTACTTTTTTAATGTAAAATACTTTTGATCTTTGTATAAGGGTTGTGCCCGCCTCATTTATTTATGCTGACAAGCTCGAATGAGCTTTTCCACCTACGCTGTAACGACAATCTACTGTTCTTGTTTACGTTACAGCAGATTGCTCAAATTCATCTTAATATCAGACCACACACGATGAAATCTTACTAATATCGATGCAGGAAAGCGAACTTACCATATCTCTAAAAATGCAACTTCACGTCATATATATGTATATTTTTTAATTCATTAAATTAAATTAGAAAGTCTTCTAGGAGCTTATTGTTGTAAAACGTTGTTTTTTTTATAAATATGAAGTAGCAAACGAGCTAGCAGCCCACCTGATGGTAAGTGGTTACTGCCGCCTATTGTCACATGTAAGCAACTTCATATAGAACAGGTGTTCTATTTGAAGTCGATCACAGATGCGTTGCTACTCCTGAGGACTAAGATGGTCGCCTCATATATAAGTAAGCCGTGATTAATCTCTTGGTGGTTGTCAGCTCATTTTCATATGATCACCGGTATCACCGGCGATCACCGGTAGTAGCAACGTATATGTGATTGACTTCACATAAATACCCTGTTCATATAAAACAGGGATTCTATATGAAGTCTATCATAGATGCTACTCCCAAGGACTGAGATGGTCGCCGCATATAAAAGTGAGCCGGTAAATTGTAAAAAAATGTTGTGAAACATTGAATTTAAAACTTAAAGTAATATAGTTATCTTATTTATGATACCATTCAAGATTGTAGTAATTGATTTTAAGTACACATATAACTTGAATTCCTATTTCTTCAAGATTAATTTTGTTTTCCTGCGTCGATATTATAAAGGCGTAAGTTTGTAGGGATGGTTGGATATTTGTTCCTCTTTCACGCAAACAACTCGTCGGATTTGGCTAAAATTTCAGGCACAGAATGTCTACGAGCTGTATTAGCACAGAGGATACTTTTCTATAGTAAATGGAACTGTAGTGAGCAGGGCCACGGAAAAAATCTAGTGTACAAAAAGTAAATAAACAAATCCTAGCTTAACGATAAAGTAACGATGAATATGTTAAGAGAATAAACAGATGTAAAAGAAACAAAAACTACACAAATTATTGAATATTTATTAAAATACAAAAATAACCTAATAATCTTAGCAGTGATAGAATATAGACTTGTAAGAGAAAAACGTGGAAAACATCATTGTATGATACCAAATAATAGAAGTAAAAAAAAATGCTTTCTTCACTCATAGTCCTACAGTAGATTTTTTCTCCTGGGTCGTGGGTGCCATAGACAAACACAAAGATGTATACACATACACCCAGATCCAGAACAGAAATCTAAATTCATCATTCAGATGTCTGTCTGACCGGGGATCGAACCCGGAACCCACTGCGTGTCCGAGGAAAGGTGACCGTACCGCCTAGCGAAAGTGCCTTATACTTCCTAAAGTGTATTCAATAATAAAGAACGCAACATATTCACCCATTGCATTAATAAATATATTTTAAAGTATCTACGAGTATATAGCGCACTACAGAGGATTTGTTTAAAAACAAGGCAGAATTAATATATTATTTCAACAATGGTAGTCGTCAGTATAAATTAATAAACATTCTACTTATTCAATACGAGGACACTTAAAAGTTGACAAAACTTCACTCAATTTCCTATGCAATGAGCTGTGACCCGTTTTCCTAACAATTGCATGAGATACAAAATTTCAACCTTTTCAAAGTTACAGTTCGCGAAAACGTAATAAGAAGACTGAGAGTACTCGTATTTTGTGTAACTAGTGACTATTGTAACATCTTAATTATGCCTGTTTTATACATTTTTTTATACAATGTAACATGCATGTGTATTATATGACAGTAACTATATTTTTTTAATGTATTGGCGAATGAAATTGTTTGGAGACCCAAAAAATGAGTAATAATATAAATTTATATTTCATAATTACTTAATATTGTTAGATATATTGTCAGCCTGCTTATCTGTGTGTGTTAAAATCATCAAATCAAAACTATATCATACACATCGCGTATAACTCTCCTTTACTACAGACTCTTTTCACCCGATAACCAGAAATAGTGTAGCAGTGGGTTGGGAGCTTTATTGTGGTAGCAATCAAGCGTGCAGTCCGCATATATGCATGCAAAATTTACATATTATTAATTTGCACATACATACATTGTCATATGGTATTTTGAACTAGCTGTAATACTGCAAAAGGATAAACAGATTTAATTATTTTAAATACGTACCTTTAACGTCGTTGTGAAGTACTAAGCGCATGATGCTGACCGGTCGTCACGCAACTACCCGATGACAAAGATATTACGTATCTTTTCATCTATATCTATTGCAAGCAGTACATTAGGATTTAAATTGTCATACGAATTGAATCCGGCGTCCTAAAGTCATACTAAAGTCGTACTGACATGATTTAAAGTACAAACAAATCGTATTTGCAGTTTTATAATATTGCAGACTAAGTCAGAGCGGATCGTACTTAACTGTGCTTTTCTTTTCAGCGAGAAGGTTTAAAGCTGCAGCAATCTTGCGAGCGACAAAAAAAGACCTCCGACAAGCCTTGAATCTGGAGCGAGTAATCCTCTTAGCACCGACCCGAGTTACTTACATCTGTACTCGTAATAACTTTTTAAAAGGTTTTTTAAAAGACCTACCTAAGTTGGGTACAGACTAGCTGCTGCTTGCCATTCTAGTTTTATGTTTACAAGGCGGAAAGACTATGATTCGTATGGGGAGTTGCCTCCACCACACATGTTTCTAACGTAAAGCAATTCTTACATTTCAGTGGAAGGGTGTAGTTGTGGGCTCGCTTATCAGGTGACAATTTTGGATTCGGGAGTAGCAATGAGCAATGCATCAGCGATTGGCTTCTGATCCCTTGTTATGTTATATACTAGCTGAACCCGCGGTTTCACCCGCGTTTAAAAAAAAAGTAATGTGACATACATATAACCGAACGTTTT
>DWNE01006310.1:0-13164 GCA_018249875.1 Cecropterus toxeus
GGGAGCAGTCGCTTTGATTGCATTTTATTTGCTCTCCACTCGCTACGTACTGCTGGAACTATGACGTTGCTGGAATAATAAGATAGCTGATTATATTTATGAAAATAATAATAATCTAGTGTTTTGCAATTCAGGCTCTCACGCTGGCAGTCCGGGGGACATTTATTATTCCAAAAATGTGTGTAAGCAATTAAATCAGCCAAGTGCGAAACACGGGCAAGTTCAAGTTCAACCACAAAGGGCTCCGTAATGTTTTTGCCGTTTTCATAGATAATAAATCACCACCGCCACACTTATTTCTAGCGTGAAGTAGCTCTTGCGTTTCGGTGGAAGGGAGTGGTTGCCGGCTCACTTTATATGAGGCGACCATCTCAGTCCTCGGGAGTGGCAACGCATCTGTGGTTGACTTCAGATAGAACTCCTGTTTTATATGAACTTGCTTACAAATGTCAATGAGCGGCAGTAACCACTTACCATCAGGGGTGCTTGCTCGTGTGCTACTTCATATTTAAAAAAAAATCTATAAAAACGGCAAAAAAATACGTTTGTTGTTCGGGAACAACATTTAATATTTATAGTATTCTGCATTTAGTATTTGTTGTTGTAGCGTCAACAAAGATACATCTTTTGAGGAATCAGAGGGGCAAGAGAAACTTTTGAGACAGTCTGTTAAAATAAATAGACAAGTGCAATTTTGAAATATCTCGTGAACTTGTAATATTTCGAAACTTATACATGATGTTCTCACTAAGAAAGTTATTTTCTGTGTCGACAAAGTTATTTGTTTCCGGATAAAACTAGTTTTCAAAGTACTGAAGCTGAACATAACCAAACAGATTTTAGTTTCGAGTAGAGATTCCATGAATATTTTCGTACATACCGAATATTCAGATATTCTCGATGCGTCAAATATTCGTCAGTCAATTTCATAGGAATATTATGTCTTTCTTACCATATATTACGTTTATTGCATACATATAGGATGTCCCAGAATTAACGCAATTATACATTTAGTTCGCACGGTGGTAGAACCAATGTAGTTCGAGTGGGGAAGTACCACTGCCGCACCTATTTTTAGCGTGAAGCAGTTCTTGCGTTACGGTGGAAGGGTGTTGGTGCCGGCTCACTTTTAAATGAGACGACCATCTTAGTCCTCGGGAGTAGCAACGCATCTGTGGTCGACTTCAGATAGAACCCCTGTTCTATAAGAAGTTGCTTACAAATGTCCATGGGCGGCAGTAACCACTTACCATCAGGTGGGCTGTTTGCTCGTTTGCTATTTCATATTTGTGTATAAAAAAGTAGCTGTATAGACCGTGTATTCAAGATCATTGGTCGAGTAGCGGTTGGAACTCAGCCTTTCAAATGAGACTAAGGTTCGAATCCCAGGCATATACTCGTACTTATTTGTATAATATAGTTTTTCATACATAATAAAATACCCATAGCCAAGTGGTAGCTTATAATCGTATTAAAAATTATTAGTTGCTATAAAAGTGAAAGAATGTATAGTCTGAGATGATGAAGATGAAGATGATGAGATGTATGAAGTCCTCCAATTAAATGATGACGACGTTAGACAGATAATGATTAAAGCTTAGAACTTTCTCACTCTAAGAGGAGAGAAGGAGACCCGCCTCATATGGAAGTGAGCCGGCAACCACATCCTTTCACCAGTATACTAGGAGTACCTACTTCAGAAATAGGTTTGGCGGTGGTATCTCACCGGGCGAACCATTTTCGATCTATCACCATGAGGTTTTGGATATTGATAATTGATTTGAGGCAACCGATGTACTCTTTGGTTTGTTGCTCTAAGTTCGAATAGATAATTATTTAGTCAGCTGATAAATTAAAGGTAAGTATTTGTATAAGTTAAATGATATGTGTCACATAAATAAATAATAATAATTGAGTAAAATACAAAGAAAATAACTACACATAATTATATATACATAGATATATTCATATGCATGTACCTAATTAATTTGTTGGCACATCCAGTAGAGCAATACTTTTTTGTAAAACTGCTACTGCTTTCTGCAACTACCCACTTTTTCAAATCGGGGATACAAATTGTAACTTATGTGCAGTTACCTAATTTGTCATTATTGAGTGTTTTCTCGGTAAGTAAATTGTGAATTTTTAATGAGAGATAGTAAAGATCTTAAATCATATAAACTTTTCCCTTTGTAAAAACAGACTCACTTAGTTATGTCACGAGAAACTTTATTATATACAGTTTATATTAAAAAGCACGGCAGTGCTTTGTCAAATTCATGGCAATGCATATACAGTTTAAATCAAACAGTATAACTTTTGCTTTGAAATCTACAGACGTAAGGGTGTTCAATGCACCCCCTGTACTTAGGATGCGCATGGACCATTGTCCCTTTCGATTTGGCCACCCTACGCCAGTATCGTTTGCATATTAATCTAATGTATAATACACAGGCAACCTAGATTATTTAGGGAACAATCAGATTGTCCCTTAAAAGTATCTATCAAGTTGTTCTGAAAGTTTTTTTAGTGAATGTGATTGGTGATCGTTTAATTTGCGTCTACGATGAGTCAGTGTATCCAATTGTCACCTTCTTATGGTAAGACCGTGTTGCGGTCCACTGTTAGAGTAAAAAAATGTAACTGACAATTTGTAAATGCCTTCGTATACAAAATAAAGCCATTTAATTTCATTTATCTTTTAAATGATTTAAATGTTTTATATATTGTAAACGAATATAATGAAATGACCGACATAAAAATAAACGAGCAACACTTTAATATAATAAACTTATATCTATTTATTTATTTTTTCAGCAGTTCTTGGATTTCTATGGAAGGGTATGGTTGCCGGCTCACAAGAAGGAAGGGTTCCATTGATGTTCTATAAGAAGTTGGACTTCATTCTCGTTTGCTATTTTAATGTGATAAAAAAAAAAAACTATTATATAATCGTAACCGCAATATTGTCGTGTATTTAACGGTCGTGCAACAAACCTTAGTATTAGTGTATTACACTTTCTTAAAAACGATCATCGCTTACGCCTATCGCAATACACATTGAACGTTTCCGTTTTCCTTTTCGGCCCGACCTCGCTCAATGCAATATTGGGCGAAAACATTATCGATGATCGTTTTGAACGGACGCTCTAAGTGCTCTGCAACCGCACGTTTTGGCGTCAAGACATTCGTAATGCGCTCGTAATTTGACTCGGATTATACTTGTATATAAATAAGTTCAGTGAGTCATCCTAAATTGCACACATGCACCTAATGCTGCTCTCACCTACTAGTGCGAATCCAATCAACATAAATTCGGGAGAGAACGACAGATGCCGTGTAATCGTTCTCTGACGTTTTTTGCTGCCTACACCCTAATGTTACAGCGTGATCGAATCTGTTTAAAACGGGATAAGATAGCATGGAAGCAGACATGGAAAAGAAATGTCGTTGGTATTATCCGAATAATAATTGAAATCCTTGTATAATACATACATACATGTGGTTATAAATACAGATGAAAATATACGGAAATATCACAGTCTATAGTGTAATCGGTTGGTAAACGATCAGTTGATGCATTTAGTATTTCACCAACATTCTATAAGAATTTGTGACTAATCAGAATTTACCATTAATTTTTTTTAGTATTTCAGTGAGTCCGAAATACTGAACAGTTGGCATTGTATTAACTTGCTATTTCCTCGTTTTAAGATCACATTTTTAAGTTTGCGTTTTTAACTTGTCTTTGACAGTAAAGAATATTGGATTACCGTTTATCATTCGGGTGTCTACATAGGTAAGGAGGACTTAAATTAATTCGCTACTAGTATTACAATTTTGGATTAAAGGAGGTGTACAAAATTAACTAAGCGCATTTCCGGAAGTTCCTATTTACCTATTTAACATTTAAAATGTTTAATATCAAAGACTACATAGGTTGAAATACGACGTGTAAAGATATTTTTCTTATGAAGTTCTTAAAACAATGCCAGAATATAGTAGGTACCAAAAGGCTTACAAATTTCTCATAGCAATAAAAATAATAATGAAACATTTTAAAAATAAAATTTCAATGAAATGAAATGAAAATATTGTCTTTTTTATAGGCCTATGGGGGATCATTTACAAATGGTTATTTACAGTATTTTTTCTTAGACTACCACCAGATCGGAAGATGACCTCAACGGAGAAAATCCGGCAAGAAACTCAGCGGGTTTGTCTTTTTTCTTTGTAATACTTTGTATTTTTAAGCATCCGGTTTATTACATGGCAAGATACGCTATACTTATATTACAATTTAAAACATATTAGAGTGATGAAGCCACCTCCACGCTAAGTAATCCTCACCCTCGACAACAAATGCAGGGGCGCAGTGTACTCAGGTGTTGAATCGACTCCCGAGGTACGCGCGTCCCTTGCCCACTGTGTGCGACTGACTATAGTGCGTGCTTTCTGTTAATTTTTATATTCATTTCTTAATTCAATCACTCATTTATGTAATTGAATGTGTTATTGAACGAATGAGTAAGTATGTATATATTTAATTACTTAAAAGGTCACAAATTATGACATTTATTTTTGCTTTGCCTTTTGTTTTACTGTTGACTGTATTTACTGAGTTGTTATTTTATTTTTGCCTCATTTATGTCTTTATTACTTGACTATGATTTCTGGCATGCAGTTGTGTCAAGCGTTGAAATGTTCTAAGTAAGATAAAGGAGTAAGACTTATCCGGAATTCCGACTTAGTCCTCAAGAGTAGCAATATATCTATGGCCAACCTCAAGTGGGACTCGGATGTACACCCACCGTCAGATGAGCTATATGCTCGTTTGTTACTTCCATATTGTAAAAAGAACGATAAGCGGTTTTAAAATTATGTTTTGCTCCGGTCAAAATATCGGCAAAAAGAAGTTTTAAAACCGCATAATATATCCTGAATACTGGCAACATATAAAAATGTATAAATTTACGCGAATCACAGGTTTTTGTTTATTTATCGAATTGCGCCACACTTATCAGTCGAATGCACTAGTCCCCATGATTGAGGGCGCACTGACCAGGGGAGCTCCAACTCTTTGATGTGGTCGCCGTGACCGTGAAAATGTGACGGCGATTTGTTGGAACCTATTAACGGATTGTAATTGTGCCCAAATTGAGGCCTTTGTGGAACTCATTATGATCATTGAAGATATGTGTATAGCTTTTCTTTCTGATGAGGTTTTGATTATCTCTCAGAGATATAAAGAGTGATACATTTCTAGCTTAGTTAGCTCACATGGTCAGTACATACGAGTATTTATCCAAGAATAAGTATAACATTGTAGTGTAAAAACAAACCATACATTACAATTACAAATGCAAGATAATTATAAAGAAATGTACCAAACGATTTTAAATATAGGTATATACTTGTAATAGGTTTTACTGTTTACATAAGAACTATTTTTAAAATTTAATGGTAAAATTTTGAATTTCGTATGCTGTTGGATTTGAGTAGCACCACTCCCTTCCTTTCTTTGTATGTCTCAGGAGGCAATTAAGAGAGGTATAGACGGCAGTGTCCTCTTGTGTAATATCAACAGCCACTACGGCCACAACACGCATGCCAGGCGCGGTTATTATTTGCAAAAGAAGATTTATGTTCAGCAGATGACCTCTAAAGGACGGCTGTTAAATTCTTTTAATTCCTAATTTTTCTCTTGTAGCCAATATTTAATATATTTTAGATAAATGTTTGTATTTGCGTTAAAGAAATCAGTGCAAGGTGCAAAACTGCTTTATGTGAAAAATAAATTATAACCAATACCTTAACTATTTCTGATTCGGACATTCCTAATTACAAATTGCATATAACATAACACTTCACATTCTTTGTCCATTACTGGAGATTAATTCGAAAAGACACATCTTATAGTAACAATTATATGCACTAATCGCCTATCATAATCTTCAGACAATACCTTCTAAATCTGTATATTCCCAGAACGCATACCGCAGCATTGTCCTCTCAAGAACCTATTAATCCTGAGCTAAGGCGATGTGTATCGCTAATTAGAGGCCGGAATGCGTTCACACGACGCGATTAGTCTTCGCGGCATTCTACGGCTTGTTTTGGTCTTGTAATTATTGCAGTTTCACCAGCTCGTAAAGGCCAGGGCTGGCGCGAGCAGATCGTGTAAAATGTAACGACATAAAATATACATTTATAACTTTGACGGAAGAAACCCAGTCTTTAGGACGTATAAAAACTCTTAATTTTACAAGATTTGACTCTGATGAATACTCAATGGTCGAACCTTTTTTCTCTAAGGGCTCACGACATGTAGTGTAGCTTATCCGAACCCTAAACGTGAAAATCAAACGAATACCTACATTTTATGCGACATTTGGCAGATTTCGCTACTTTCAGTAAAATTTCGTGACCCTAAATAAAATATTTGTTTTTAATGTTCAAAGCTGACACTTTCAACGCAGAGTGGTTGTTGCTTGAAGTGAATGTTTCGTGGCCACCGGTGCAACAGACGACCACGACGCGCGGTCGTCCAATGTCAATGTCAGATCATAATACCAAGAAATTTCGCCTTAAACTTAAAAGTGAAGTTTCTTAACTTTCTCTCAAAATGATGAATCACGTACGAATATTTAATGGCCCTCGAACTCGGATAAACATAAAATGCTACATCAATACAAGTATCAAGTATTATTCTTATTAACATGGCTTATAATCTCTAGATACATTACACTCCCATCCCCATCACACCACACCACCCATCACGGGAACACATTCCAGTGGCGCTAATTAGGCGCCGCTTGAACTTGATTAATGCGGGACTAATTACCGGCACTCATTATTACTACGTAGTCTTCGTACTAAGCGGTTTATCTCGCTGCATCGTTCACATTACTTATTTTCGTTACTTAGAACTTTGAAATATTTTTAGCATATACTTATTCATGGTGTCATAATAAAAGTGCATATATGCCCATGTTTGAATAAAAGCGTTAATATTTACTCTAAGGATATGGTCACTGTAGAGCGATCCTGTGTGTTTTTGGTGAACGAATAACAAACATTTTAACTTAAAAAAAAACTTTTGCATTTATAAGGTCCTTTTTAAGCGATACTGATTTTAATGAACGAATAAAAAACATTCAAACATAAAAAAAACTTTTGCATCTACAATCGTACAATGAAACTGTTCAATAATTAAATATTTTTCCGTATCATATAAGTAGCAAAAGAGCACTATGTTCATCAAGTGGTAAGTGGCAAGTGCCGCCCATGAATATCTGTTATCAACACTATCTATATAAGACTAGAGTCCTACCTGAGGTCGACCACAGATGAGGTGATACTCCTAAAAGCAAAGTTGGAACGTATCGGATAAGTTAATATATTTCCGTTCCATCGATCAGCCTTGTAAAATGAATCTTCAGATACTGCTAGACCCATGACTACTTTGATGGAATGTTTGAATGTTTTTTAGGGGAGGCCCATGCCTCCCCTAAATAGCGTCACTTTAACTGGTCCTACGCTTTCTGAATTCAGCGGTTTCCCGCCGTCTTTTCAGGTCTTCTTTGACGAATGGCGACCTGTGCTCCATTTGCCACATCGTGGTTGCCACTTAAAGACATGGGGGTAGAAACCCCAACGACTATCGGTGTTTCGAGCGATGTGGCCGGCACTATGCCACTATCGCCTGCTAACAAGTCATATCTCCTCTACCATACCCTGAAAACCAGAATGCAGCAGCGCTTAACTCTACTGATAAGGCAAAAAGTTATAAGTGTAAAATAAATAAGAATGAGTGAATAAGGCTATAATATTGTTAGCCATGCGCCTAACGAGAACGTTTTAACATAAACAGCCTTCTAATTCCTTTACCAGCTCATTACCTTACCTCGGCATAGTCCAGCGACCGTGACGTCTAGACGCAGCTAAATGAGGTTTTTACTTCGCGATTACACCAATAATAACATTAAAATGGTAATGCAACGACCACTCACAGACTCTTGGGGTATTAGACAATTACACACAGATACAAAAATCATTTGCGGTCGCTAAAACTAAGCTTCTTTTTTGATGTTCGATTTTAGACCTTGTGAACACTGAATAGAAATGCGGGTAATGACAATTCAGTTGGTGGACGGTAATGACAAATGTTAAGTTGTGTCGTTGTAAAAACGATACGTTTGCCGAAAACCGTTTTTGTTTGCGATAAAATCTCAATACACGACACCCTGCACGGGGATGATTTATGTATTATTTATTGGTAAGGGGTCGCGGTTATCGTCTATCGGTGCAATGAATGAAGGAATGGTATCGGAGATGACGCATCAACGTTTATTGGGAATGAAACTTCGAAGGTTATTGATGGCAGATTTAAAGGTGAAATGCCGTGTAGGGGATGATGTGGTAAAGTACACTACGTTTGCTGTACTGGATAAGTTATGGTCTTGCTTAAGGATCGTGATAAGGCAGTGGTCTAAGACATGGGACGTGTTTACAAAACTCGTTATGCTTTGAAGTCATAAGTAGTTCCACAAATAAATCTGTTGCTGTCTTATATTAGCTACCATCTTAGTGCTCTGGAGTGGGATTATATTTTTAGGTTTTTACAGACGTCTATGTGTAGAAATAACCATTTAAGTACATTGCTATAACTAGTAACATTGTTATAAATAGTAAAACAAAAAGACCGACTGCATAAATATTTTTTTTGTTCATAATGATATAATGTAATTTAACGCTTTGTATGAGTTTTCGACAAAATAGTCAAGTAAAAGTACTATACAGGTATGTTTATTTTTAGAATGGTCTATTTACTAGCTTTCATTTGATACCCATATTGTAGCGATAATAAGAAGGTCTCTCCTCTGAAGGTCTGCCCTCCCCCTCTTTTTTTCTTGTTTGAAGGCGTCATTTTTTAAATTATATAGCCCATGCCACTCTGCAAATGAAAAGATACTAATGATATATCATACGTTACAATGCGTCAAGATGTTTGGGCTGTAGCGCTTACCAAAAAAATAGGTGAATACATACATACATACTTACATACGAAAAACGAAAAACCTTTCTGACACAGCCGGATAAAAGTTTTATGTATACGCTAAGCCTTATTTAACTTTAAAATAAAAGTAATAAAGTCCTTTTTCTTCAAAAATATTATTTTAAGGGCAAGTCAGTCTATTTAAAGAAAACGTGCGCCCTCTGTTTTTATAGTCTTACTATAAAGTTTATTTTCGCACAACACTTGTAAAAAGTTTCGTCTCATTTGGCGAAAGAGTCATCAATCCATCAAAGTCCAAATTGGACTTTGATGGAGGTGGCATAATCTAGTTTGTCGACTGTCTGTCGGTGAGTCCATGCCTGCTGAATACCTACTAATTCGTGATCAGGTGGCCGGGAACACTGGGAATTTGGGTAACACGCCTAATGTCAATAGGAGTTTTATTTGTTAAATGAGAAATGTGAACGAAATTGCTGGTTAAAATTTATTTAATATATATTTTTTAAGATGTTTAATTATAAATTTATTTTGTACGCTAATTTCTGGTAGGAATGTCGAGAAACTTTTGTATTTATGCAAGAACGGTGTGTTGTAGGTTTCACAATTAAGAAGGTTTGATTTAATGTTCAGGTCTTGCGAGTTTTTACAAGTAGGTACGTTGTATTTATATGTGTATGATGTATTTAAAGCAAAACAAACTAAGACTGAGCTCACTATTCGTATCAATCGACATGACCCTGTTATAATCTCATTTTTTCCATCTCACTCCCACGCTAAATCCGAAAAAATAATAGCCACAAGCAAAATCGTTTACATCGCCGATCGCAAAGCTAACTACCGACCACTTGAAACACATGAACGAGCAGACGGCCAAAAAGTTTGGAGTGCTCAAACAATTTTCAATTTCCAAACAAAAAACTAGTTCAATCAAACGGGTGTACCAAACTGTACATCTGTCGGTCAGTGCCAGTCCCCGATGCGCGGTGCCCCGCAGCCGGGGGCAATCATATCGAGTGCCATTGTTGTAGATAAAAAGGTAAAATATCGAGCTACGAAGCGTAGATGTGGCAATGCATGTACGAGTAAAGGAAACACGTTTCATGTCGAACGAATCAAAAATGATTTATTGAATCAATTCTTAATGTACAATTTTACACGTAACCACATTTCATTAGGTTTTTACTTTATTGAAATTATTTATTAAAGTGATGTAGACTGTTCGTAAAAATGTTTCATGTTGAATAATTAGAATATTTGATTGAAATGAATAAGTAAATGTGCAAAAAAATACTGACCTGATAACTTGGCCCTTATTTAAAGCTTTTTATAAAATTAATTATTTAACAAATGAATTTGTGCTTCCCGAAAATACGTTTCATTCATTACAGATGGAAAGATGGACTATTTATTTCACTTTTATTTAATGTTTTTAAACACAACTCAATGAAATGAGATCTTATAAATATAGATATTTACAAGCACTTTTTTAAAAATGTTATTGCAACGTCGGAAAATAAATAAGTGTTAAAAATTTTAATTAAGTTTAATTTTATTGGAGTACCTACTTTGTTGATTTCATTAACACGCTATTAAGGTTACTAATAAAGGTTGTTGAGACAATTTAATTTCGAAAATCTTTAATGTGTTCGTTTACTCTAATATACCTTAAGTAATGGATAAAATTAAAGATTTACTCAAGATATTTAACATTTTTTTTGGTTCCTTATCATTAAGCATCGCTTTTATAATTTCATGGTTCCATGATGTGAGCAGGTCGGTACTGTTCGGTGTGTTTCCCCTAAATTTCATATCACAAGAGTCTCGTTTGGAGTGGCGAGGTGTTCTTTGAATATCAATACCGGTTATAATAAACCTTTTATATGTGTATGAGATAATAACAAAATGGTAAACTTTGTTAAAGAAAAATTGGGTATATTTTATGCTTCTAGATGTTTTATAACGGGGGAGGACGAACTGTGGCAATATTTGAGACAACATTAATCAACATACCTACATTGTAAATAATTTAACTACCTGCGTGGTCGTCATACCAAACTGAAACGCAGATGGGTTCAATTCCTGGTCAAGTATATATCTTAATCTTAATCTTATTTTTGTATGTTTCCATGGCAGCCATGATACATAAATGATAATGATAAGAAATCCTTATGTGGTGCTATAATATATATAAAAAATGGTTTTATATTTCTGTTGTATAAAGACTTAAAGTTAAAAAAAAACTGGGAGATACTATTCGTTAAAAGATGTGGTCGGTTTCTTATACAATCATTATGGTTACAGATTTATAATATGTGAATGTTTTATATAAGCCCATATGTCCAATATAATTAAAATCCCAAATCCGCACACGTCATTGACGACACAAAAGTAATGAAATAAAATTAGGGCCAATTCCCTTTAATTCAAATTTAATCGTTTTTAATTTCCATTCGGTTAGACGGCAGTGGAATTTTAAAATTACGAAAACCAGCGACCTTTGTCCAATTGTCCAACTTTTTCGCATCTGACCGCGCGGAAAATTCACATCGATAGATTGCTGTAAATCTGCTCGCTGTGGTGTTGAATTACGACTGATTCGATATTTAAAATTCTAGGTACCTATCCAATCTTTATTTTTCTGACAGCTGTCAAATTCGGGACCTGTCAAATTCATTTATACTAGATGGTTTTTATTATTGCGCTTCAATTGGAATTATAGGCCCTACTTTCCTTCTTCTCTTATTAGTTTTAATGTGAAGTTATTTTGCGTGTCTATTAGCGTTTTTACTTAAACGCTCGTAACATAACCATATTTAAAACAATATGAATTATTAAATTTTAAAAATGTTTGAAGTAAGCATGTGTGGATTTTTTTCGATCCATCCTAAGAACTGTAACTTTTATAGCCATATACTTTTATTATATGTATAATTTAAAATAATGGAACCTAACAATGTTAACAAATTAACTAATTCAAAAAGGAAAACATGATGAAACACTCTAGTTACACTCGTTACTATAAATTAACTTTTATGTACTTACGTATTTCCAAAGCTAAATTTCGGTTTTGAGAAGCATTAATTCTCTAACATCGGTACTTCAGTGGTACCTTATCTCGAGCTCCCACTGCGTCCAAGTGCATTTAAATTTAAATCTAGGGCCACCTTGGTGGTAAGTTTTCAAGTAATTTACGAGTGAATATTAAGCATCACCTACCAGGGGAGCAGAACACGCTAGGGGTGGAGTTTTGTGTGTTTTACTAATTGCCAAAAGATGGTAATCAGGTAACGGAGACAGCTATCCATCTTTCTCTAACTTACCAAACTATCTATTTCTCATCTCGCTCCGCGTGTCGACGGTCCTGGAGATAACTCAAATGCTGAAGCAAAAACCATGACAAGGAATTAATTAGAACTCTAGGTAAATAATGAAGATTGTCGCTCGCCCTAATGAGTTTTTGTAAGTCACCGTTTGGTGAAATAATTATAAGGCAGGTAATTAAGAAGTTGTAGATAGGTATGCTAATGGAAGGGGGTTTAATGAGCGGAAAATTTTATAAGTTATTTTTGACAAGTTATAACTGAGTTTGTATGTTGCGCGTGAAATTTACTTTCACCCGTTCTGTGTAGCGAAATATTATATGAGTAATAAAATTGATTTACGATCCTATATCCAATCCAATGCTTTGTAATTAGAATAAATATTCAGTTTTTTTGAACGCGGGTCGTGATATCGATTAGGTTCACCTATTATCATTTTACGTATTTTGATGTGTTTTAACAATTTAAAACATTGCATGGAATTAAACAAAAATTGTATTTTATCAAATTAAGGGAGTTATAATTTGGTATATTGGGCTCTTCAACCGACTTCAAAAAATGAGGAGGTTCTCAATTCGAATGTATTTTTAATGTTTGAAGTACCTACTATGTACCTCCTGTGTATGTAAGAAACCAACATATATTTAAATTATTTTTTTGCTTCTTGGTGATATTGAAGACGGTTTTTTATTATATAAAAATGTAATAATATTATATATAAAATTTTGAGGTATTTGTTAACAAGCTATTTATAATTGTGTGGCAGTTTTTCGCAAATAAAATATAAGGTAGGTGACCCAAATAAGGCCTAGGTCTTAATAAAGC
>DWNE01006311.1:0-13164 GCA_018249875.1 Cecropterus toxeus
GGTTTACTTATTCTGTTAACTAAAGAGAGCTTACAGAACCAATTGTATTTACTCAGTTATATTTAATTTATTTAAACTTAAGGAGTCTATGTTTTTAGGGTTCCGTAAAAACAGGACCCCATTGCTAAGACGACCCGCGTAGCAGAACGGTCACCATACCAATCTAACACGCAGTGGAGCCCGGGTCCGATCCCCGACCAGACAGAAATGTGAATGATAAGTTTAGATCCTGTTCTGGGTCTGGGTGTTTGTGTATTCGTCTTTATGTTTCCATGGCACCTACGACACGGGAGAAAATCCTACTGTCGGGCTATGAGTGTAAAGAGCGGTTTTTTATATTATATTATATATTAATATTATATAGACTCCGCTATCCGTCTGTCTGTCACCAGGCTGCATCTCATGAACCATGATAGCTAGGCAGTTAAAATTTTCATAGATATTTCTATAGCCTCCATAACAACAAATAGTACAACCTGAAAGCTATAACAGAATAAAATAAATATTTTAAAGGGGCTCCATACAACTACCGTGCTTTTGCTATTTTCTATGGTACATACACATAGGTATTGTGACCGTACCATTATTTTAATTATAATAATTTATTTTGTTTATAATAATCGTACGGAACTCTTCGTGCGCGAGTCTGATTCGTACTTGGCTGGCCAAAAAATCTGGATATTTTTAATATATAAATTTATATTTATTCATTATTGAATATATTTGATTCGGTTACAAAAATGCATGTTTTAACGCATTCTTAATACCTAATACTTATCTTTCTATCTGCTCCATAATAAAGAAAAAATAACCTAATAACGTACTGAAATAAGTTCGCTTAGTAATAAAACAAATGAAGGTCGTAGGGGTAGATTTACTTAGGTATTCTATTTGGCTAACGTTATAAGAGAAAGAATTGGGGAGAGAGAATAAGGGATTGTATGAATTTGGATTACTTTTTTATTTGACCTTTAGGAGTCTATATCTATTAATGTAATGTTAAGGATATATTTCTCAGAAGTCTGACCACCCTGGCAACTATTTGGTAGCCAATCTACTATTGCTTTATGTCAAAGCTATCTTATCGTAGATGAAACGACTAAACAGTTGCCTAACAGACTGCCGCATGAGCGGTCCAATATTTTGAACCACAAACCAACTTCGAAACTCTGAAGAAAATATTAGGGGTCTGTATAGATGCATAAACTACTTAATTGTCTTTTTATATCAGACTGAAGTAGCAAACGAGCATTCAGTTAACCTAATGGTAAGTGGTTACTACCGCCCATTGATGTATATAAGCAATTTCATATAGAACAGGGGTTCTATCTGAAGTCGGTCACAGATGCGTTGTTACTCCCGAGGATGAGATGGTCGAATCATAATTATATAAGTGCGCCGGCAACCACACCCATCGAAAAGCAAGAACTGTTTCACGCTAGAATTAAGTGTGTCGGTGGTACTTCCCCGGTCGAATTACACTGGTTCTACCACGTGAAAATCAGCACCTGGAACTTAACCACATTTGGTCAGACTATAGTAGCCGATGTGCTGTCACCCTTATGATGAAGACCCGCTTGGCGGAGCGGTCACCATACCAATCTAGTCAGACAGAAATATGTATGATGAAGTCCTCAGCCAGACAGAAATATGTATGATGAGTATAGATTTCAGCTCTGGGTCTAGGTGTTTGTCTATTCGTATTTGTGTGTCCATGGCACGTACAGGAGAAAATCCTACTGTGGGGCTATGAGTGTAGAAAGCGTTTACCCTTATTCATTTACGAACATATTTCAAAACATTAGTAACGTATCATTACAATTATATTTGACAATAAAAACAAATTGTCATCGAAGCAAACAAATGAAGTAATTTACGAGCCGACGTTTGATCAATATTGACTAGACCACGCCCATAATGCTTCGAATATTCTTCATGAATAACTTATAATGTCCATTAGGGGAAGTTATGGTATAGTTTACAGTTTTATTGGTTTTGTGAAAACGATTCGATGGTTTATTGTGTGAAGTTAAATATTAAGCGTTCAGTTCAAAAGTTGGATTCTACGCCCTCCTTTAACCCTCATGAACGAAAGATATAGGATGGGTAATGGAAAAAGGGGATGTGATATTGATTACAGACGTTCATGGGCGGCAGTGGCCACTTAGCTTAGAGTGTGTTCATTTGCTATTTCAATTTCAAAAAATGTTTCAATCTTCGCCTCGTATGGCAGAAAAAATCCATTATATCATCATAGTCTAACTGGTAATTTTTATTTTCTGTTTTATGATGTGGAAGAAGCAAACGAGCAGTACATGGATTCCATCTGATGGAAAGTGCCCGCTGCAGTCCACAGACATGTGTAATCAACCTCAGTTAAGATCAGTCTTCCTTGAGGTTAACCACAAATGCGTTCCCAACGTTGAGGCCTAAGTTTAAAGTCTCAGATAGGTACATCTCATTTACTTCCGTTCATACCAGAACCAGAACGCAACAGTGCATAACACTGCTGTTTTTTTTTTATTATTTTTTTATAAGAATGAAGTAGCAAATCACTATGCAGTCCACTTAATGGTTAATGGTTACTGCCGCCCATGGACATCTGTAAGCAACTTCAGACAGAACAGGGGTTCTATATGAAGTCGATCACAGTTGCGTTGCTCCCAAGGAATGAGATGGTCGCCACATATATGTGTTATTAGGTAGAAATAGGTGTATGCGTACCTACATATTTCATAACACAACGAATAGTTTAACTAATGGCCAATGCATGCATTCATGAACTGAAGTGCATGCGTAGTGCATATTTAATGGCTCCATATTTAACCAAGCCATGCGTGTATGCACAGCGTAGCATGCGGCGGACGCTCGTTGTGATTGATTAACTTTTATAACAACCCGTGTCCATCCATCAATTAGCGTTTCAGCTGAGTGTTCCGTAAATTCGAAATTTCAAAATGGCTACCTAATTTAACACTGTTCATTTGACTATTGTGTCGTGGAAGTTATGGATCCAAGGACTTTGAAGATAGAGTTGCAGTTTGACTCCGAAGTAGGGATGTGACTTGGCTGGGCAAAAATCGATTTTTATATTAATCGAGTTGATATTTTAATCAAACAATCGATGTTATATAAATATACACTACCTACTTTTATATTTTTTGCTAGATATCATTTATTTTTAGAAATGTAAAGAAATTTCAATTAATACCATCAAAGCTGTCTAGAGCTTCACGCCCACTTCTCAATAACAGAGGATTTGAAGTTATACCCAGAATAATTTGATTTTATAAAAATAGCACCACCTAACATTTTCCCGGAAGCTTTTCAATAATTTATTATTACTACTTGAGAATAATTTAATACATTATTATTGTATACCGTAAGTTTTTGGATATTTCTCGTTTTATTTTACAAAAGTTATTATTGTCATTTTACTTATTAGGTGGAGTACTTTCAATATCCGGTCAAAGTTTTTTGATATCTGTAATAGTTACGGAATAATCGCCTGTGCACACTTAACGATTACACCCGGTATATACACACGACGAATACATAAGCTCTCTTCCTATGGAAAGTCAATTAAAATATGAGATAGCATGTATCTGAATATCAGAATATTTTTTCTTTGGTGGAGGCATATTAGTATTACCCCTCATCAGCATCAGGCAGCCTGGCAGCCTGGTGCGACAGCCACGCGGTGAGCTCCGAGATCCTCTCGAGCTGGCGGAGGAGGAACAGCATCTGGTAGTGGTTCAGCTGGAGTCCAGCCAGCCCGCAAGTGCGACCCACCACCCATATCCGGGAGAGACCGTCTTCGAAACATAACTGAAAAAGATGTATTTTTTTAAGTATTTATAGTTATAGTCTTTTAATGCGGTATAAAGACGAGTGTTTTTTGTAATGAAACGCTAATGCAGAATTATACAGGATTCCAATAAGAATTATTATTCTTACTGGGTAATTATTTTGTTGGCTAGCTTTGGCAACTTATGACAATGACATTAGAACTCATACTAATATTTAGAAGAAAATATATTTACCTGGATCATAATAAACTTAGGTGCATTGTACATTTTTATAGATCTATAAATATTTAAAAGGATTCACTGAAGTATAATTGATGTTTGTACACACGATTTTCATTTTACTATAATTTACATGTTTTATTGTTTGTCAATGACATCATGATGTCAGCGACTGTTACAGCATACTGTATAGGAAGCGTTCCAAATGTTTTTTTTTCGATCCTGTAACCTCAACTATTGTGGTTATTTAGAATTCTCACCCAGGCAGTAAGCGGCGTAGCATCTAGCAGAGGAGCCGGTTTGTAGTTGGTAGCTCGAGCACCACAGAAATCCGCCCAGAGGGGTTCCACCCTCGCACACCAGATGGCTCTGTTCTCGCGCCACAGCAGCTCTGGAGTGATAGACGTGCCGCGGTCTATGTCGTCTAGATCTACCGAGAAGTTTAATGTTTAGTCGTATAGAAATGAAATTCATATGTGTTATTTTGTATCAAACACTTAATTCGAAGTATATATATTTATGTATAATTGAAGTGGTCGTTTCAGGATGATATGAATCCGAATAACTTACTTACACAAGAGGCGACCATCTTAATCCTCAGAATCAGTAACGCATCAGGGTTCGGCTTCAAGTGGAACTGATGTTTTACATGAAGTTAGTTACATGTGTAACATATATTCCATAGTTATTTTGAAGGTGGTAGAACCATTATTTTCAACCGGGGAGGTACCATCGCCACACTTATTTACGTGAAGCAGTTCTTGCGTTTCGTTGGAAGAGTGTGGTTGCCGGCTCAATTATATTTAAGGCGACAATCTCAGTCCTCGGGAGTACCAGCGCAACTGTGATCGACTTCAGAACCCTTGTTCTATATGAAATTGCTTACAAATATCCATGGGCGGAAGTGATCACTTACCATCGGATGGGCTGCATGCTCACTTGCTATGTTAACTTATATATATAATATGAAATAAAATACCCATCCCTCGGATAGGGATATTTCATCTTTTTGTATGAAATGTGGCTACAAAATATGCCACGTTTAAGTTTAAATGTACTTACTATCAGCGTGTAATATAAACTGTTCGTGTATAGGATCGATGTCCTCTGGCGAGCAGGGGAACTCGCCGCGAGGTGGCGCTGTTCGTCTCAACGCAGATATTATACTCGCTAGATCAGCGCGAGTGCCTGCTGTGTCTGAAATAAACATATTTTAATATAAAAATCTATATATTGTATCATATATTGACGGTATAATGTTAGATACAAACATTAAAAAATGATGTGGGGGGGGGGGGGGGGGGAGGAGGAGCAGAGCGATTGGGAAAGTAAGTATGTCTATTTATCCTACGTCTGATCTATTTTTCTAATTCTTTTTACATTCTAACACGACACACAACATTGACTGCACACTATTTGTGATTTACATAAACAAGATACAGACCACATATCGTATATCCCTATTACATGAAGAATTCCGTATTTGTTATAACGGCAACAAAATATATTATCTGTGAAAATTTGAACTGCCTAGCTATTATGGCTCATGAGATACAGCCTGGTGAGACAAACGGACAGCGGAGTCTTAGTAATAAAAACGGAACCTCCGTTTTTACCCTTTGGCAACGAAACCCTAAAAAGTAAAATTAACTCACTTGCTCTCGTAGGTTCACGTACGTTCGTGAGAGTGGCTCTCGCGGTACAGATGTGCAACTCCTTGGGTCGGTCGCGCTGTTGTGAAACGTGCTCGGGACCGGCTTCGAATACTATCTGTGAAAAGTGATTAATTAAATTTATAGGTAACTGGTAACTCCTTGTTGTATCGTGTGTTGAATGTATTGTGGTGTTGTTTGTGTGTATTATGGTGGTAATACTGTCACGTTCTTATGCCTTTAAAAGCGAAGGTAAATTGATGTGTTTTGCTTTGAAGGAAGTGATCCAGTAGTTATTCAAATTCGGCATTCCGATTTACCCGACCTGTGAGCAATGAATTTGTAATCGACCTCGGGTGAGTTTTGTCATGTTTCTATAGTTCCAGCAACAGAATGCAGTTACGGTTCTCATGCCTTTAGTGAGAGGTGACTATACTGGGTTCTCGAGGTTGCGGGCCGTAAAAGGAGGATAAATGTTGTAAACATCCGAAGTTGTGAGAGGAGTGTGTAATGCCCTTCCATAAATGGAAGGAGCAGCGAGCTTCGTGCGTCAGTACCCGTACGGAAGTATATGTGTATGTGTTACATTTGTAACAATCGTAAGCTCGCGTGTCTATATCATTATAAGTGTCTGTGCGGGCGTACGTCGTTACGTGTATATACGTGTGTATGTGTGATATATCACAATCTTTCCGTGTGTGTATGTGTATGAGAGATGTCACAATCTTTCCGTGTGTGAGTTTTGTCACAATTTTTCTGTGCATGTGTTGTGTGCATATATGTATGTGTATGCGTCTCTCTATCTCCCTCCGTCTGTGTGCGTGACGTGTTGGATGTGTTGTGTGTGTGTGTCTCCCTCTGTGTCTGCTTGCGTGTGTGACGTGTCACAACGTGTGCGTGTATCAGCGTGCCGCACCTTGGGCATGATGGCCTCCATCCTGACGTCGAGGTAGGAGGCGGCGGCGGCTTGCGGCGTGGCGGCGGCGGCGGCGGCGGCCTGCGCCACGTGCGGCAGGAAGGCCGCCAGCCACACCGCGCTGCACACGTCCACCGACACGCGCACCGGGCTCTGCTGCACGTACAGCTTCGGCGCGGGCACTGCGGGTGGTGAACGAATCGTGACGTTACTGCCCTGATATGGATATATGCCTCCTCTCATAGTAAGAGGGATGAAACATTAAACCCTAATTGAAAGTATATATAGACAGAGTATATATGGTATATATAGATCTATACAAGGGAATTTAGGTGAGATGAAAATGTTAAAAGTATGAAGGATATATAACAAAATCTCCTATAAATAGAAAAATTAAATTAGTCTTCAATATTTTAAATATACATAAATGCACGTATAATGCACATACAATCATGTCAAAATATCTCATTTGAGCAAAAAAGAGATTTTTTTACTTTCTTGCAATAAATGATGTCTCACAATGTGTGCTTATATTCAAATGTCCTTTACGTCCCTTGAGGCGAGGTATAGATACTATGATAAATACTTATACCATGCATATAGTCACGCATGCACTCACACACACACGCGAGCGCGCACACAAACGCACACGCAAACGCACGTATACAAGCAAACACACACGCTCGTAGAAATACAACAAATGCTACCTGGAAAGCATACGTCGCCAGGGTAGTAGAAGAACGTAAGCTCCGCGTGCAGTAAGCCTGCGTCGCCCGGTAGCGTGGCCTTCTCCGCGCTAACAAAAGGCCTCATAGCCTCGCGGGACTTCGATCCTGTTGATACCTGCACAATAAAGATTACTATGAGCTTTTGAAGCCCTCCGCGATTCCCCACCGCGACATCTATCCCTGCCGAATACAGCAATAGTAAGTGCTGCCGTTTTTTTTATACAAATAAACTAACGGTAAGGATACCTGATGGAAAGTAGTCACCGTCTCCAATTGACATTTGCAACACCAAGGGAGTTGTTAATACATCGGTGGCTTTGAAGGAGAGAGTTCTTTTCACGTCCGTGGCAAAAATGAAACGTGTAAACTGAACCGTGAAGGACCGCCATAAGTCCAGTAACCTCGTCCTTCGGCGAGTGGGTGCGGTAGAGAAAAGACGTAGGCATCAGGTCAATTCGCGGATGGTTGCGAAAGCGTTCCCGTGTTCCAGCCGTGCGGTGCAAGAAGAAAACACAGTGGGAGTTTAGCCGGTAAGAGTCCGGCATAACACAGCTGCTACCCCGGGCGGCTGGGTATCAATGAGGATTACCCACTTAAAATAAAAAGGCACCAGGTCAAAAAGTCCGTGTTCTGGTCACAGTTCTGGTAAGGGACACGTACTTAGTCGAGACATTTAGACTTAATAGCCAGCTTCAGGAGACTAATATTATCAGGGGTTGATGTAATGCCACTCACGAAAACTTGCATTATGTGATGTGATACTATCAGATGGACTGCATGCTAATATATAATAATTTTATACATTTTTTTAAATAAAATAAGTAGGTATATATTAGCATGCATAATTAAAATTTGACAAATTAAAAAAATATATATATGATACAGAATTTTTGCAATGTCATTTTTTTGTGTGTAGGTTGTTAGGTAGAAAAACGTCATCGGGGACATAAAATAATTTTATCGCCCGTAAAATTTACGTCGATGAAAAAAATGTCTAACAGTCTGCCTTAAGGTAAATTTTATCACCACCTCAATCGTTCCACAGAATGGATTATAAAACAAGCTGGGGGCGCATACCAGGGGCTCATTTTTTATATGCATAATATATTATAATATGTAAAGAACTATGTATGTACCTTATAAACAGTGAAATCGTCTATCCTTAAAACGAGACATGTCGTCATTAGTTTTCCCAGCTGCTGTAGTATCCTTGTTCTAGTGGGAGACGCTGGAAATCAAATATCAGATATACTTTAAGAAAATTATCGATTAAAACAAAAATTTAGAGATCAATGTATAACAAACCGAGACTAGTAACATCGTTAAAAACATTAAACAAATAACGAGATTGTTTTTCATAATAAAATATATTTAATATGACGTTCATATGAGTTTTTGTCAAAATAGTCATGTTAAAAGCTAAGTTTAACGTAAAAAGTATTTTTACTAGCTTTCATTTAATACCCATATTGTTGTAATAAGAAAAAAAAATCGTCCCTCCCCCCTTAATTTGTCTATTTTTAGGCGCCATTTTTTAAAATGGCGCCTACGTCACTATGCAAACTGAGACGATTCAAATGATATGTCATACGTCACAATCCGTCAAGCCGTTTGGGCTATAGCGCGTGCCAAAGAAATTGACATACATACAAACAAACATACATACATACATACGCTCTGACGTAGTCGGGTAAAAATGAGCAAAACAACGCTGAATCAACAACGTGATTAGGTTGTTCATTAATTACAATAATGCTTTACGTGATATGATTGTATTTCAACAACAATACAAGCAAGTCAATTTGTTGCCATTATAGCTCAAAACCTGTACACTTTAATTTTAAGGTACCTTAATTAGGTTTTTGCCGATGAGTATATGAGTATGCTTTACATTAAGATGCTGCTTCCTATCTCTTGGATTTCGTCCCCGAGTTGCCTCTCCTCTTATCTCCACGGGAAATGTGGAAATGGCGCAATTCAAAACAACACCATACCGCACAGTATTTCTAATCTCGGAGAAGGTAGTGTCAAATCTACATTTAATTATTTAATATTATAAAGCTGAGTACTTTGTTTGGTTGAACGCTAATCTCAGGAACAACTGGTTCGAATTGAAAAAATATTTTAGCGTTGAATAGTCCATTTACTGAGAAAGGCTATAGGAATATAACAAAATGCTATGTTTGTTTTTTCTGACGTATTCGCGGGTGAAATCGTGGGAAATACCTAATATTTATAATTTCTAACTTACTAACCTTGTGACGCAGTAGAGTTGTTGGACGGAGCGGTAGAACTAGCTTGAGTCGCCGCGGCCGGCATGTGATTTAGACCATTCGATAACGCTTCCTCTTGTCTCTCGGGCTGGCTGACCTGAAAACAAATCGTCAATTATTAAAAGACAATTATTAAATATAAATTATATCAATAAATAATCGCATTTTAGTAAAACAAGTATGATTCGACCGGAGTACCATTGTCATGTCACATCTATTGGTAAAGCAGTACTTGCGTTTTTGATGAAAGGGTGTGATTGGGGGCTCATTTTCATGTGAGGCGACCATCTTACTCCTCGGGAATGGCAACGCATCTGATTGACCCAGACTAGACTTAGAGATAGAACCCCTTTTCTTTATAATTTGCTTACAGATGTCCATGGGTGGCAGTGACCATTTACCACTAGGTGGACTGCATGCTCGTTTGCTCCTTCAATACTATGAACTACTATTAAATTACAATTAATTAAAATGTAGTTAGTTCGTTTTATCGTTTACAATAACGAGATGTATATGCAAATAATGATCATGACGTTTGGCTTTAATTACTACTTTTAATGAGTTATCTTACTAAATAACCGTATTTTTCTATATTGCTAGCCTTTACCACTATTAAAAAAAACATTAAATATATGAAATTTAAATAAGTATTAAAAATAAATAATATGGTTATCTTTAAGATAAATCGAAGCCGACTTCTAATGCGTTATTTAAAAAAATGCAAGTTAGATTCGATAATATTCTAAAGCAGGGGTCGGCAACCTGCATCCCGTTATCCATTCTTTGCGGCCTTTTCGGATTTACGGATTTTCAGCATTCCTTCAAATATTGAATCATAATGTCTCAATTTTATTTGCAACTAATTTAACTTATGATTTTAACTTGTGTAATTTTTGACGACATAGTTTTTTATAAACTCATTTCAGAGAAATCTACTTTATGTACTCAGTTTGCGGGTATAATACCAAAAAGGTTGCCGACCGCTGTTCCAAAGGATTCAACAAACCGACGGGTGTGAAACATAAATGTACCTTATTGCTTGGCGTTAAGGGTCTAGGGTCTAGCGAGTCCAGCAGTGTGGTGCAGAAGGACGACAAAGCTTGTGAGAGCCACTGGCTGTGAGGTGTCGCCGCCTCCCTGCAATATGGTTTAACATCTATTGCGAAACCAGTATAGTTAGGTCTCTTGGGGAGGGTACTTAAAAATGGTCAATGTATGAATGAATTAATGAATAGAAAACTAAACTGAAAATAATAATAATAAGTTTAAGCTGCGTACAAGTAATAAATCGATTACATATTAACTATGTAAAAAGTGCTATAATAACGCATCGGTTAATACTTGTTCGAGCATCAAGTTCGGCCATAAAACTTTCGCTTTAAGCGTTTGCCGCTCTGCACTGCAAGCGTCAGCGAATTTTGGCGAATTTCATGACCTTTTAGAATCGGATACATGTACAACCCGTTCGCGCTAAGTTTGCCGCTGTCGACGCGACGTGAAACATGTAATAGCGTCAGCAAAAAAACAAGTTTGAAAAATATATATTAATTCGTTGTTACGTTACAAAAAAACTTCATGATTATAACTTCATATAACGTCAATCACTTCTTAAAGTCTTTTCCTTACCCGTAGGACTAATACGGAAAATAAAACAAACAAATATCGCGGAAACTAAGCAATATTAGTTGCAGCATAAGTAATAATTTCACGCGTTTACAGCGATTACGTTGCCTTCGATACTTTTAGCACATTTTCAGGCGACTGAGAGATGCGGTGAGGGGGAGCCGCATTTCTTTGACTGGCAAACTTAGCGCGGACAGCTAGTATATATCTGATTTTATAAGGTTAAGTCGCTTTAATGTTAAACGCAGACGTTTGCAGCGCAGAGCCAGAAACGTTTAAAGCGTATGTTTGTGGCCTTCGGATGGACGGCACATTCACCAAAAAGCATTCTTCATTGTTTTGTGGCTACCTTGCACATCTCTGGTGGAAAAGTAGCTTAAATCCCAGGATGTCAGACGTACAAATTAAGTTCTTAGCTTGTGTGATCTATTTTTAGCATCAGTGAACTGCCACTGTAGCATCGCATCTGTGACTTACTTGGGGCATTTATATCAGATGGACTACACGTTTATCCGTTACTTTCATCGAATGAAAAAGCTTTGTGATATTACCACACGATATAAATAAGAACTGTCTATTATATGAAGATTTGCGAGCGAACGTGAGCTACTATAGTCTTAGAAAATATGATATGTTTTAGAAATTAATATTCGAGAGAATCTTATGCAAATTAGTTTGAAATTGTGAAGTTTTGTAGTTGTAAAGCGGTAATAAAAAAAAAAACAAAAAAAAAACTGGTTTGATTCTACAATAATACTTAAAAACTATTTATTAAACTATATACACATAAAAAATAATATTTGTATGTTTGTCCTCTATGCTTTCCGAAACCATTGATCTATTGCGATGAAATTGAAACTATATTCATATAGTTACATTCGTAATTTCGTAAAAATAAAAGTATGAAACGGTGGATAAAAACGTAATAAAACGCTTAACGCTTTATAATAATACCGCTTTCTATACTGATAGGCCTACACTAGGATTTTCTCCTGTGTCATGGGTGCCATGAACACAAACAAAGACGAATACACAAACACTCAGACACCGGACAGAAATCTAAATTCATTCAGATATCTGTCTGGCCGGGGATCGAACCCGGGTCGCACTGCGTGTCAGACCGGTATGGTGACCGCTCCGCCACGCGGATCGTCCAATGTTAGAGACATAAGACGATCCGCGAATTAAAGTCTAATATGAGTAAATATTTAGTTCGTTTGTCCCACCTGTACCCTCGCCAATGTCTTCTGTCGTTGGAGGCCTTGTGGTACGGAAAAAGGTCCGCTTGCATGCTCACTAAAGTCACTTGTAAAGCGCCACCGTTGGCTAGCGAAGGCATCTCCGACCTGCCCACTGTTGGACAAAGGCTTAAAATTAGTAGATCCAGTATCTTCGTAGGATGGCAGAACGTAGAAGTTGTCCTTGTGTTTCAGTGAAATGGTGTAGATGTTACTTGATCTCAATGTGAGGCGACCATCTTGTCCCCAGGGGGCAAGAAACGCATCTGTGATTGACTTCAGGTAGGACCCCTGTTCTATAGATTGGTAATAGACGTTCATAGTTCGCAATATCCTCGTAGTCTGCCGCTCATGTTATCCAGACGAAACGACACGCCAGCACTTAAAATTGTCGTTAAATTACTACCTATTGATATGAAACATTTATAGGCACAGGTAATGTTGATTGTTTGCGTGGCGATGCTTGCCTTTATTCATTTTAGCGCCATCTGTTATACATTTTCGGAACTATTAATTATTATCAAACAAAACTAAGCGGGCTCCGGTGTTAGTTCGATTTAGTATGGGGTAGATAGCGTGATTTTCATTGTGCTATATATTTAGTTCCTGTCGCAATCTTGTCTTTTTTATATAAATATGAAGTAGCAAACGAGCAAGCAGCCCACTTGATGGTAAGTGGTTACTGCCGCCCATGGACATTTGTAAG
>DWNE01006312.1:0-13163 GCA_018249875.1 Cecropterus toxeus
ATTAAATAAATAAGCAAAATTAATTTGTTGTACTCATTAGTTTCTGTTACAATGATAACCTAAATATGTAAAAAGAAACGTTGTTAACGTTAAACGTTAAGTATAAATTATTAAGACAAATTTATTGAAATTTACATTTCATTAAAATCAACATTTCACAAAAAATCATTATTGCTATTGTATTTTGTCATCAGTACTTGTATTCTTGCGAGTGACGTCACGTTTGACATTCGTCTAGTTAGCTTGGTCGACTAGTACTTACTAGTTTGTTATATTAAAGAAACGTGTAGCTGTTTTTTCTCTGAAATCTCACACTAACGCTTTATCTGAAAAGGTTTGCGATGACCTTTTGAGAACGTCAGTCAACGACCCCAGTTTTTGAAATCGGTGTGTATTTTCAATCTGATGTTATCGCCAACCAAGGTGTATTTTTATTAGCGTCTTGCACGCGATTGTGAGTAAAATACTGTGTGAACATCTTATTATGACATTGCAGATTATCTTTCATGCTACGTTCAATCATGGTGTAATTGAGTTTATTCATTTTTGCTTTGATGTAACGAGCTTCCATGTATTTATTTATTACACATCTCTGCAATAAAAATACAATAGAACGAACTTAATGCCTGTGTAACGAAGAGGTGCCAGGTGCAACCAATGTAGTTCGACCGGGGAAGTACCACCGCCACACCTATTTGTAGCGTGAAGCACTTGCGTTTCGGTGGAAGTGTGTGGTTGCCGACTCACTTTTATATGAGGCGACCATCTCAGTCCTCGGAAGTAGTAACGCATCTGTGGTCGACTTCATATAGAACCCCTGTTCTATATGAAGTTGCTTACAAATGTCCATTGGCAGCAGTAACCACTTACCATCAGGTGGGCTGCTTGCTCGTTTGCTATTTCATATTTATAAAAAAAATATATCAGCGAAACAACTGTTAAACTAAGTGTTAAATGCTGCTGTGTTGTCCTTTAAATGCTGTGGTAAGAGAGACACACTTACATATGGTTTTCCTATTTAATCCTAAAAGGCAACAACGCATTTGTGGACGATGGTCCTTATGCAGGATACTAATCTTATCTGAGATTATAGATGTCCATAGACAATAATGGCCTTAACTTCGAGTAATACTTGCACACATAGGTGCTCGCTACTAACTCCACTAAAATAAATTAATAGTTTTTAAAATGTACCAAATACTAACATGACACTGTACGAATAACTCGTAAATTAGCTTGAAATTTATTTTTAAAATAACGTTCGCACGGCTTGCATATATTTTGGAATTAACGGACATTCAAGATAAGCATATTTTATGCTGATATTTCGACCCAGTTACATAGATCCATACCGGCAAACAGTTTAGCTTATCGTGAGTCCAAAACAAACATTTGTTATGTTATGCGAATAAATTAAACACAACTTCATTAAACTAGTAAAAGCTTTTGATACGATAATATAATGTAATTATAATATTTAGAATATACATTGATAACGGTGATTTGGTTTCATTTTATAACTTGATATTTAATCATTCCTGTGAAATCCTTGTCCATTTACAAATAAATCTTAAATATGCTTTTGTATAAATTTTATTACGAGATATCTAGTTATTAAGATAAATTTAAAGGGGTAGTAAAATTCCGGATCTTTAAATAAGTGACATTAAGCAAAAGCTGACCAGTGATAACCGAATAGTTGCTCGCTGAGTCCTAGGTTCGAATCCAAGACAAGCATTAATGATTTCTTTAAAGTTATGTACGTATTAGAAATTAATTACCATTACTTAACAGTAAAGGAAAATATCGTAAAGAAATCTAGGCTTAAGGGTTTTGAAAAAAGATCTCGTGGGTAGAGTGAATTCTACCAATTCGCAGTTGGTCTGCGCGGTATATTATTTGCCGCTCTCAATCTGAGTAACGACTCGTGCCCAGCAGTGGGACAGTAATGAGTTGACGACATAAGGTCATAAAATTTCGCTGCAAACTGTAACTTTACTGAAATTCGCTCCAAGCTGTATTTCGTGGCTTGCGGGTTACACTATCGCAGATAAGTCGTACTCAACAAAAGTAGAGTTTCTCCGCAGAAACACTGGCAGGCCGGGGGGTGTAATTGTTCCCTTTATTGCTTATTTACCCTTTGCCGGGTCATCGTCCATTGGACCTTTGTATTGAGACAATATTCTTGTGACTACATTTTATGTACTATTTCAGTGTTTCCCCTTAACAAAAGGTGGCGTTATAGATAGAGTATCAATCTGTTGTTGGAAATTAAATGTCTTTCCAAATAAAACACTGCTGAACATAGGTCATTGGAGGCTGAAAATAAATTATTTCATAGACGATAGACCTCTTTTCGGACATAATAAGGGGCACCACTGTCACTTCGTCATTTCTGGTTTTTAGCAGCGGTTTTAGTTGCATGAAACGGTTTGAAGGATGTGTTAAGCAAATATTAAGCTATTCTAGCTAGTCTTTATCTCTTCTTCTTCTTCTTCAAAAGAGCATGTAGTACACCTAATGGACTGCATGCTCTTTTGCTACTACTGGGTAGGGGATACTGCCACCCATGGACATCAGTAATCAACCCCAGACAAGATTGGAGACTTACCTGGCGTTCCTACGCCTGAGGGCCAAACAAGACCGTGTTGGATAACTATATCCGCTTTACTTCGACCTTAGAACTAAAACACAGCACCGCGTAAAACTGCTCTTTTTAGGCAGAATTTTGTGTGGCGTTGGTGCTTCGGGAGTCGTACCAAAGCCTACCTTTGAAATAATCTAATATCAATTTAAATCATAGAACATTTAAAATTTGGTTAAATTAAAATCATAGATTTTCTACAACTACCTCAAATACGTATAATCGCATTATAATTGACCACGTGGCTGTTATCTAGGAAAGATGAAATGAAATGTTCTAAGTACCTTTGAAAGAACGTCATAATTTTTGTGCTATCTCCAAGGGATATATATCTTTAATATGTCTTTCAATTTTTAACCTCCAACGTTTTATGGAGGCTTTTATGACTCTAATAAATGGGTTTTAATTTGAAAATTTTAAAGCTATCCCATATACTCTACCATCTACCGGGATGTAATAGAAAATTATCGACTTCGAAATGAATTCTGCGAGCCTTAGTGCCTGGCTCCGTTCAGAAAGATACAGACTTTATGATGTTTCAGGAATTTACAATCAAAATTAGGGTGGCTAAAACTTGGGTTATTATTTGGCCATCAATATTATGTTGTATAATTACTATATTTGCCATACCATCTAAATAAGTTTAAAAGAAAAATAATGTAATTGAGAGTTTTAGGTATAGGACTATAAATAATTTAATAGGTGGTAGAACTAATGTAGTTCGACCGGGGAAGTACCCCCGCCACACCTATTTCTAGCGTGAAGCAGTTCTTGCGTTTCGGTGGAAGGGTGTGGTTGCCGGCTCACTTTTATATGAGGCGACCATCTCAGTCCTCGGGAGTAGCAACGCATCTGTAGTCGACTTCATATAGAACCCCTGTTCTATATGAAATTGCTTACAAATGTCCATGGGCGGCGGTAACCACTTACCATCAGGTGGGCTGCTTGCTCGTTTGCTATTTCATATTTATAAAAAAAGGACTATAAATAATTAAATGTTGTGCATTTCTGCGTTTGTGTCATATTTGAAAAAAAATTGTAGACATTGAAAAAGAAATAATATTTTTTCTAATTATCTGTCTTTCTATCCGTAATCGTATCAGACACAAACTTCTGATTTAAATCTATGATTAGTACTCACTTGGTATAATTGGTTCTCACGATATACGGTTTTTTAATTTCTTTGTCCCGATATTTCGACTCAGTTACATGAATCGTGGTCATAAACCCGGTTTCAGTTTGGCCAAAAACCAAGACGCTACATGTCTTGTAATTTTAAAGCGAATAAAAATGACATAAAGACAAAAATAAACGCTTCCATCTCCCCAATAGTACTTTTAATAATACAACATAAACGTAAGCCACAGATATAATATCTCGTATAACGGCTCCAGCTCCGTCTTTCTCGGGTAATCCAAGTTGAAAGCTTCGTGGAATTCCAGCTTTAGAATTCCAAGCGCTTACTTCCGCACGTACACATACGAAGCGATTCCATGCAAGCTGACATATAGATGCATGAAATCGTCATTTGAGGTTATATTTCATGTGATATGTCTCAAACGAGCTATGTAAACTATTTACATATTTTTTTTGAGTGATAAAACGTGGTGGTCTTAAGAAACATCACCGCTACATTTATCCCTGCCGTATAACAGTTATAGTAAACATTACTATGAGGCAAAAACACAAGAGACGTTTTAACTTCTCAGACATAAGAACAATTCACATTTGATGCTAATGTTAAAAGTTAACCACGTGAATTGTACGTTAACTCCAACTTCAAAATCTTAACAAAAACTAAATACACTCAACTCAACTCAATAACTCAAGATCATAACAAAAAGTGCAATTGCACGATAGAATATTTTAATGTGAACTTAAATCATTCGGAATTATTATGAAATCAGTTATTGGCTCTACAACTAGATGGCGCTTTACATCTTTGTGTATCACGCTAACAATTTTACTTCGTAGCTTATAATCTCATATGCAATAAGATGTTCGAATATGAGCTCTAAATAATTGTGTGCTCTATCTTATTTTTCAAATTTAATGAAAGACTCCCTACTACTAAGTTAAAATAAGTATCCTTAGGTAATAGATTTCACATAATAATTATAGAAATTTGTGATTTATATGCATACATATGCATCTACTATGCAAGAACCTTTCAAACCAACACAACAATAACAGAAACTTCTACAACTTTTAATTATAAGAGCGGAACCAATGTTTGTAGTTTGCAGCTGGCGAATTAAAACAAAAATCCCTTAAACTTTATTTCCACAATCAACCGCACGTAACTGAATCAGGTGCACACAACCTTGTTTCACTTGCACAAAATTCTGGTGAATGATTTTATTTTTTAAAGCAAAAATGTTCCAATAACAAGGTTAGCATTTAGATATTTCATATTAATAGAACTTCTGCTGCCAGAAAACAGATACAAAGATATAGTATGACGCAATCGCAATTAAACGTGCGACTAATTACTTGCGGGCATCCTTTCGAGACATGTGAAAAACAAAACACATTTAGACACAATTGTATGTGTACGGTTGTTTTTAGTAACGGGTTAACAATATGTGCGATTCGACAACCGTCCTAGTGACGAGTCATGGCATGTAGATTTAAATCACCTAGAACAGAGGTCAGCAACTCGCGGCCCGTCCTGTCCTTATGGCCCGTGGACCTTCCTAGAACTGTCGGTTGTGGCCCATGGATTTTCTTTTTTAATAATATAGAAGTAGCAAACGAGCAACCAATCCACTCGATGGTAAGTGGTCATAGCCGTCTATGGACATCTGTAATCAACCCTAAATAAGATCATTACTAAAGCCTTCAGACGAGAACACAGCAATGCATTATTGGTGTTATTGGCGGCAATAACACCAATAATGCATTGCTGCATAGGTGTGGCGGCAATGTTTTCGGAATCTAACAAATAATACATAATGTTCGTTATTCTTTAAAAAAAATATCAATTCCTTTTTTTCGCCGAAAATTTCAGAGACGATTTCTGTCTGTTTATTTTTGATGCCTTTTTTCACCAATAAATATTAAGTAAAAGCAGTCTGCTATTACCTCATAATATATATTTACTATGTTGCCAAAAATGTTGCCAACCGCTACTCTAAAATGAAAGCGCCCTTATGATGCATAAAACTACGTATAGAAAATCAAATTAGGTCGAGCGAGTCCGGGGGATTAAACTAGCGATACCCCTCGAGAACAGCCGCAAGGTTTACGAGGACGCTGCAGTAATAAAATTAGCCGTGTATCTGTATGTTCGTCCATTTATTACAAGGTTAAAGGATACTAATGTTTTGGGACCAATTAGTTGGTACCTACAGCTATTTAATTTGATCAACTCATTAAGTTCAGTACCCTTTTTTATTTGATGGCGGCTTTTATATATGTTTCTCGCTTAGGCGTTATGGAGGATGAATGAGATATAAATAGAAATTTTGGTGTTTTGTCTTATGTTTCTTTACAATATATATTGAAAAGAATTTAGTGCAAATTACAAACGTTTTAGCATCTAAATACCCATTCATTGTATTTTTCTCTGGCGGTCGAATCTATCGATAACCATGTTAGAAAAATTTAGGATTTTTAATTGCTTTCATGCTAATGTTGGTCGATTATAGCTACCTATCGACGGCAATCGAGAGTCGATCTGATCACCACTGAGAGGAATTTGTCGATTTTATTAATTGATTCAAAAACGCTCAAAAGTCAGTTTAACGCTAAAAGCATTCTTTAAAATCAACAATATAGTCCTATTTACATAAATACAGGCAAATGTTTTCATTTTTGCTTATCGACGGTTTCTCCCCGCCACCCCAGATGCACCGCAACCACAATCTATGTAACCAGGTCGAAATATCACCAAAATGAAATTCAAAAACTACAACCAAACTTAAACCATTAATTTAAAATCATAAACAGGCAGTTAAATTCAATCTGGACATTCCTGCATTCTAAATTTCAACTTAAATAATGAAACTCGCATTTCTTAGATTGCATTACATTTCAAAGACATAACACGATGGCACAATGCTTCATAATTTTATACTAGTTTAAGTCACAATACACTCTAAAATGTAATTTCAGATTCAAAGTACTTCGCTAACGCCCTGAAACTGTCAGATTGTAACAGCAAAGAGGAAACTAAAGAGACGTAATATTGCATTTTTGAGCGTACATTTTGCACGCTTTTTATCCGGCCTAACATTGAAATATTAAAGATAATATTTCATTCAAAATCTTTTGCTTTTCTCTTCAACAAAAGCTCAAGCTTCTATATGAATACTACAATATGAATAATTTAATTGAAATGTTGGTTAATGTTAGATCAAGACACAGACTAGTTAAATATTTATCAACTTGAAAATGTGAGGATATTGATTAATTTAACACTTGCATGTTAATAAACTTGCTAAATAAATAATTATAGAGTAATTACTTGTAAACTAGTCAAAAACATTGTTGTAACATACACCGTTATCGTCATAAATCCATTATTGTCAAAAATAAAATAAAAACACGACAAATACCGCAAAATTAGCAATGCAAAACTGCAAAAAATGTATATAATGAGCACCTAAAACTATAAGACTATATTATATATAAAATATAACAATTACTCTTATTGAATTGTCATAATTATCTAATTAAAAAGACTCCATAATACTGTTGAACTGGTTGATATGCAGTATTGTTTACGTTTACCGTCTCATCTCTCATTTTAATAAGCAAACAGAAAATGTTTTTTTTATTTTTGTATCTTAAACGCTTAGCTGTACTTTAAATTATTGTAATCAGACTAAGTTAGTACTCTTGCAAGTGAATTTATATATTTAATGATTAAATTTCTTACCTAAAACCTACATGTACAGACACGATAAACTGGCATGTTTTATTCTATGCATGAATTATTAAAATAAATGCTTTTCGCGTCACTCTTCGTTCGTCAAAAAATGTTACACCTTTGTGTAACATTTTTCAAAAAAATGTTTGGAAAAATATTTAAAAAAACCAAAGGAACGCACCTCATCAA
Organism: Cecropterus toxeus; assembly: GCA_018249875.1. Taxonomy (NCBI): domain Eukaryota; kingdom Metazoa; phylum Arthropoda; class Insecta; order Lepidoptera; family Hesperiidae; genus Cecropterus; species Cecropterus toxeus. Next base: position 7,707 of record DWNE01006312.1, read on the forward strand.
CACGGACCTCAGAATATTTGGACAGGCCCCGCCCGGACAGACAGTAAAATTACATTTTTTGCAAATATCTCACGCAAATTTAATAATGTTTATAGAAGCTTATCTCTTTCCTTTAATTTTCTCTTCAGGCCTGTAAACAAATTATTATCCAGGTTTATTTAAAAGAAGACTATTAGCGGGCCTTTGTTTATTTTTTGGCTTAACTTATTTTTTGTCAATATATAAGTCAAATTAAGTAAGGTAACCACTTAACGACATATACATGAAATGCGTGTTCCTGCTGCGCTTATTAATATTAAGCAAAAAATCACGTATATGGGAGCACCTATTAAATATTTATTTTATTCTGTTTTCAATATTTGTTTTATACCTGCAACAGAAAAATATCGTCCGTGAAAATTTCAATTATCTAGCTATCACGGTTCTTGTGACACCTAGTGATAGACAGACGAACATACGAAAGGGATTCCGTTTTTAAATTTTGGGCACGGAACCCTAAAAAATCAGACTAATCATCAACCTTCTGACTTTCTTGCCTTTTCCAGCGTAATACAATTCATCTCATTCATCAGAACTAATATGGTCGCCAATTATTTATTCAACCGGATAAATAAATGGCGACCATATTAGTCCTAAGGAGTGGCAACGCACATACAACCGACATAAGATGGACCACCAGTAACACCGAAGTAGGTTACAGATTTTCACGGGTTGGACTTGGTTACGTTTGCTACTGCAATTTTGTAAAAAGAACTTTTTACTATGTCCAATAGACTTTCAAGGGCTGATGGATACTCTTTTGAAACATTTTTGAGAATGCCTCGCACGGAAGTTGTTTCAAGATGTTTTTTCGCCATTATAGCATATGACAGAATTTATTTGTAACACGCAAATATTTTCGGAAAATTAAAGGTGCGTATTAAAAGGTTGGCACCCCTAGTATACGAGTGTATATAATAAGTTTCTACATATAATAACTCGCTATGTATTATATAACATCCCCGAAAATACCCGCCGAGGCCACAGTAAAAGACGCCCCTAACAACCGTCGACGCTGCAATCAGCAATAATTTCGGAATATTTCCAAAAGGCGTCGCGAAGCGTTCGGCTGTCACATCGCAAACATTCAAACCTTCATTAGGTGTTTGCATAGCTCATAAAATTCCTTCTTTACCGTGTTATTTTAAGAAACTTGCTTTTGAAAGACTGATTTCTACTGATTTATGTATTTTAATATCTCTATTTAAATAAATTAATGCAAATACATTTCTTTTCAAAACTCTCAAAACAAAGACCCAGAAAAAAGTAAAGAAAGGAAAGTATAAGTATTTATGATTGCTATATTCAGTTATGGTATTCTAATTAAAATCAGGTAAAGGAATGCTCACATTGAAATCTGCTGCTTAAATAAACTAATTCATTTATTTGTGTCGTATCTCGTCTGTATTTCTTCTGATACTTCTATTCTTTAACTACTTTAGCTTCTGCTTTACTTGTTGACTTACTCATACAATTATTATCAAATAATCCTACGTTATATATATTGTATAACGAGATTTGTACACTTCTACCCAGTTATTTCAAACTTCGGATACAAAAGATATATCTCTGGCGTGGTCTGGATAAAATCGCTGTTTTAGTGTTAATATCCGCTGTTGTAACTTAAATTAGATGTAATTTATTTTTATTATCTTTCGTTTAGTCTAATATAAAATTTTGTAATGTTTTATATAATTTATCAACTTCGACCACTTAGTACTTCAAACAGCTCCTCAGATCTAGTGATAAATATTTGAGAAACTTAGTGACCTCCGAGTTTATCTCCAACGGATCCCGGGAGATAAATAACCGTAACTGGTCGTTGATGGACGATGAATAGATTATATAGCGGATAATTTATTTGTACCTACAGTACATATCGTCTTCTTGGACCAACTTAAGAACTTTCAAGTGACTTGTCATTGTATTATAGATAGTACAAAAGTAGGAAACACGCATGACGCCACTTAACTACTGTTACACGTGGATTCTGAAGATTAGTGAACATGAAGTCAGCCACAAATGCGTTGCAAATCCTGAGGTGTAAGTTAAAACACCTCGGATAATTCTGTGTGCCTTAGTATATCCTTAAAACTAATAGAATTTTCTTATATGAGCACTTAACACTACTATGAGAAAATAACCGACCAAAAGCGAGTCGGCCTCGCACACAAATATTTCCGTACCGTTATCTTTAAGAAATGGCTGAATGCAAAATCACGTTTGTTATATGGCCTCCTTAAGTATTTATCTAAATCTTAATTAAACATTTCATCTGTGAAAATTTCGACTGTCTAGCTATCACGGTTTATGAGATACAGCCTGGTAACAGACAGACGTAAAGACGGAAAGAAAGACAAAGGATTCTTAAAAATGGGGTTCCATTTGTACCCGTTGCGTACGGAACCTAAAAAGAGGTGTAGTGGTGATTCCTCTGGAGTCGAATCTCAGAGGATTATACTACCTTTAAACTTGCTAGCGTATCATTTTTTCACGGACACAGCTAAAAAGATAGTCACTAAATTTATTAGTGTATACTAGCATCTTCTTTGTCTATGAACATACTCTCACAAACACAAAAATACCAGAAACCGAAACAAATCTAATTTTATAAAAAAGACGCTTTCTACGCTCATAGCTCCACACTAGAATTTTCTCCTGTGTCGTGAGTGCCATGGACATACAAAAACGAATGCACAAACATCCAGACCCAGAACAGAAATTTAAACTCATCATTCAGATGCCTGTCTGGCGGGGAATCGAACCCGGGACCCACTGCGCGTTAGATAGGTACGGTAACCGCTCGGCCACGTGGGTCGTCAAAACTAGAACATCTGCAGACCTGCAAAATAATCACCGCGGCACACGAGTTATCTCATAACATCCAAGAAAAATGGCGTTTCTACGTAAAGTATCTAGGTGAATTTTTCAGAGTCATTCTTATAAATCTCCATTATATAACTTTAGACTAATATAATCGCGAAATTAATACATTTTAATATGTTACGGGTACTTATAATAAACGATTTTATAAAGAGTCAGTTTCATGGGTCGTAGTCACGGAAGTAAGAGAGAATACTATGCATGATTATTAGGAAAAGTGTTCTGGGATAGCATGTTATTTATTTTCACAATGAATTTACAAGTAATTTTAAATATATAATTATTTTTTATATTATTGTAGTATCATAGCTATGATATCAACATCAAAAATATATTTGTCGGACATGGTATATTTACATAAACTAATAAAAATCAAATAGGGCTTAAAAATTATATTTCAAACTTTGTAACGCCTATCCACATAATGTACCTTTGAATCCCTTAAGGTGCATTCACCAATATGTTTATGCAAATTCATTGCAGATTAATTAGAGACATGATCCCAACTTATGACAATGACAGTGTTATTATATCAGTTGCCCATAATTCTAACTATGACAACTACAATATCCAGGCACTCAAATGACAATTAGGTGTAATTAATTAGGACAGGTTTGGGTCATCAATCAAGTACTCACGTGTTTCGGATAGCATAGCGTGTGGATGGAGCGCAAGACATGAATCTGAAACAAGAAGTTAGGATAAGTATCGATTACCAAGGTAATCGGGGGCACTACCGTGCCCCCGCCAAGTCGAACAAAAGATTATTATTTTCATCAAAGTAATGCAATTCTTCCATACGATAAAATATAATTAATTTTAAACAACAACAAAACGAAATTTAAAACCCAAAAAATATGAGTATATAAGTGTAAAATTAAATAAATTATTATAAAAATAATCAAACAGACTGCATAACAACAATCGACTGGAAAAAAGATCAAGTAGGTACTTGTACTACATGCTGCAAGCGGTAAAAAACATATTTTTGGTTAATTTTCCCATAATTTTTATTAGTTATTATTTTACTTTTTAATATTTTTCTTTCATATTTCTTATATTTTTAACCGACTTCGAAAAGGAGTTGGTTCTATGTTCGACTGTGTGTATTTTTTTTTACTATGTGCAGTTGTCTTAGCATTCCCCTTTGGTTTGGATCGAAGTATCAAGTCGGTCCTAAATTACTCCAACAGACTATAATGCGGTCTCACTTCGTCAAGGGACAACAACGTATCCGTGATCGACTTCAGAAAGGTTCCGTTTTGTTTGAGTTGCTAGTTACTTATAGCTCCAGTTGTATTTAGTGATACAAAAACATTAATATTATTTTTTATCATTGTAGTCTTGTATTGTACATTAATTCAATAATTGTATGAGTATAACTGCAATTGTAAACTGTAGAATTAAGATTTATCCTATCAAAAACACTTCGTTCTAATAAACACGCCAAGGTCAAGTATAAAGTGTCCGACCTGTTATACCCATATTTTGAACTCAATAAATTGCTTATGAAAGTAACGCTAATGTTACAATAAATTTTCCATTTATTTCGCTGATGCAAGTTACGCCAAACGTGGCGTCACTAATGTATTTTAATACCACTTGCACGTGGTAACTGCAGTCGATATTAGTTAACCTAATCGTGATGTTCTTCCGTTAATAAACTTTTAACAGTGAAGTGATTTATATTTCAAAAGAACCCACGGACTGCCATCCTAACAGACTGAAGAATCGGCTTCGGCTTCGGCCGATGGTTTTGGTCATACCCCAATAATCGACTTCGAGTTCGGCTTCGGCCAAATATTGACCTTCGGTTGGATTCTACGTACAACATAAACAATAGAATTAACTTCCATATCGTGGAACGTGTTATATTTGCAGTAAGCGCAATATAGCCCGATGACGTCGCAGTTATAGTTTGCTATAGTTTGATATCTAGCGAGCAAGATAGCAAGTTACATAACACATTGCAGTAAGAGAGCATCACTGACAATATTCTTGAATTCTGACCGAGGTATTCCTGGAGCGCGATAACATAGGACAATTCAAAAAAGGTGCGAACAGAGCTGTCCTTCAAAGCCATTGCATTAAAAACTCCTCTGGTGTTGCAAATGTCCAAACGGTGGTCGCTTACAATCTGGTAGCCCGTTCGCCTTACCGTTAGGTTTATGTATAACAATAACAAAAAAGTATGTGTACACGCCTTGGAAGTTATACTCCTATGGCGTATTAAAAAATATATTTTTAAATAATTTATATCAATAAGTAATACATACGGATAGATAACCTCAATTACATTGGAGCACTTGAAAAAGTCTATAGACACAATTATTTCACTAATATTTACGAATAGTAAGTATATTAATCAAAATATTAAGTTTAAGTCACTACTGAATATAATTTATCATCACATATATAAATCGCACTTATATGAAACTAAAACACGTGTGTGAATGTAGACACTAGAAACATGTGTATAAATACCATTTCTTCATTTATTTATTTATTGCACCTCCTTAAAATAAAAGTTACAAT
>DWNE01006313.1:0-13163 GCA_018249875.1 Cecropterus toxeus
TCCATTTCGATGTATCAAACATAAAAAAAAATACAGACGAATTGAGTACCTCCTCCTTTTGGAAGTCGGTTAAAAATAAAACATAAGTGCAAATAAAATTATTTGTAAATCAATTCACCAACAATTCTACAGAATTTGTGTAAATTAGAAGTGATTCGAAGAAAAAACATCAAAACAAAAAATTAAGTTGATTAGTACGTGAGCCCCGAGGCTGAAGGATATTGTTTCCTTTGTTTTGAATCGCGCGGTTTATTTATTTTATATATAAGGAAATTTAATCAAAACGTAATACTAGATTATTCGTGCCTTCTTTTCTTATTCTTCTTGAAAGTGAACGCACTCCAGGTGATAGTAGGTGGTCAGTCTTTATCGGCATCTATGATCAGTCCCAAATAAGATTGGAGTGCTATTCGGTCTGCTATAAATCGTTCGATAGATGCGATCTACGAGAAGTAAGTCAGAATCCCTTGTGTAATAGTCACAACCTTTTGAAATTCTATGACATCATGATGTAAAAGATAAATAAGTCCCGTGGATTCCGACAGTGGATTCCTTTTTTTTTGCATATGCACATATTTATCAATGTTTATACAAATAACTAACATAGAAGTTTTATTTCAAATATATTCGTGTTTATGTATGTATGTATTGTTTAGAAGATGAATATAGTACTTTTTAAAGTAAACGACAAAAACTATAATACACACATAAAACATGTAGTATTTTATAGACAAAACATAACATGTTGATAAAAAATTACATACATATTTTAATAAATTTATGCTTCTATTAAAATAAATGGAAAAACGCGTTCGTAAACGTTAGATTTGGAACTGATAGATTTATTTGTTACATTTTGTCGAATAAATAGTATTTTCGCGTTAATTACTCCATAGTATACGCTGAACCGGAATATAGTACAATACTACATATAGTACAGTTGGCAACCCTACTCTTACCTGAGGTTGGCCACAGATGAGAACAGCTTAGATTACCTATATCTCGTTTACCATACTTTTCAAAAAGGAGTTAAATAAAAAAATAAAATACAGACGAATTGAGAACCTCCTCCTTTTTGGAAGTCAGTTAAAAAAAGTGATTTACTACATTCACAAAAGGACAATTTATCATTTGGCATACCAAACTTTTGCTATTTTAGTGACCTTGAAAATTTTTCTAGGGGTATGACTGACTGCGCACTAAGACACAAATTCTATCAATCTTATTGTAACACGCTACTCTTACCCCTAAATGAAGACGTCGAACTTCACTTCTATTACAAGGTGACTTCATCATCATCATCAAGGTGATTCATCATGAATAATAGATGGCAGCACTTTGCACATATGAGGTGATGTCTCAACGTAAGTGGCATAAGTAAATTTGGCACATTTTGGGTGGAATAGAGTACGTGAGGCCGGATGAGGGTAAGCAGGTTACATTTTTATATGCAATGTCTCATTTTAATAACACCATTTAAGTGACTTAATTGTAAATTACTTAACATAATATGTTTTATCTTGTGTATGCAGTACAGATGCAACCTTTTTGACTCCCGTAGCTAGATATCGGTCTCTTCCTTGAATAAGTATATGTATAAATGTTACTTGCAACGAGTGTAGTATAACAGGGGAGGCACCACAATGTTTTATAGCGCGAAAAAAATCTTGCGTTTTGGTTGAAAAGTGTAGTTGCCTGCTTATTTTCTATGAGACGACCATTTTAGTTTGGAATAGCGAAACATTATCAATGATCACTTACCATCACATGGGCTAAATGCTCGTTTGGAACTTTGATCTTGTAAAAAAAACTCGATCGCGCCTTTTCTAATATGGTATTTTTTTATTAAATAGAAGTGGCAAACGAGCAACCACCTGATGTTAAGTGATTACTACCGCCCACTAACATCTGTAAGCAAGTTCACTTAGATCACTGGTTACATTTGAAGAAGATCACACCATTCCAGCACCCGAGTACTGATATAGTGGCCTTATATATATAAGTGAGCCAACCACATCCCCAACACATAGGTATGGCAGTAGTGCCTCTCCTGTCGAATTACACTGGCTCTACCACCTGGATTGGCGTAGAAAATGTATATAAGAATTTCTTTGTAAATGTAGTAGTAGTAGACTACCAAGTAGTAGTAGTAGTAGTAGTAGTAGTAGTAGTAGTAGTTGTTGTTGTAGTAGTAGTAGTAGTTCTTTATTCTTATTACCACGTTATTCTTATTTACAACTTTTATTCCCATTCTTATATTATTCTTCCTGTATCCTCATATCCCTGCTCTCATTCCTTTAAAGTGAATCGCTTCAAGTCTCGACACATGCCCCGTCGACCTATATTGTGAGTTAAGGCTTGCTATTCACACCCTTCAACTTTGAGGGCGTTTTAAGTATGTAACGACATGCGCCTTTATAGAGTTATACTGAAATATTGCTGTACAAGGAAAGTGACGTGCTTATTATATCACTTCCACATTTGTGACGTTCGAAATAAATAAATGCTGAGCCCTTTTTGGCTTCTGTTTGATATATTTTCGAGTACTTTCGTTTCGAGATGTTTTAAGGACATGAGTGATTACTGTTTTAGTTGTCATTAAGTATTCAGTAAATCAAAATTAAGACATACATATAGAGTGGTATAAGTAAAAAGTGTCTGCAAAGAATTTCGTTTAAGTCAATAACCTGCCACCTCTGTACAAGATGTTTTATTATGGAAAATAAGTGTCAAAGAAACCCTATAAATCTCTTCATAAGAGTGTCATATACAATATTAACTTACGGTGTATAGCTTTTAAAGCTAATAAAGCTTTTAAAACACAAATAATGCTTTCTTTACTAGGATTTAAAACCAACAAAAGTTTACTTGTTACAGTTATAGATAACAATTACACGATTATAACTAAAGTTACGCTAAACACAAACAGAACCAATTACATTGAATCTGGTAGCCTTAAGTTTCAGCAAATTTAATTTCACGCATATTCTATACAATATTGTATACGGCCTCTTTCAGCGTCGAGTGGTATGGGTATCACGGAATAGGCTACATAAACAAGTACATAGGTCTCTTTGAAATGGTTTACATATTATTTATGTTTATCATAATATTGTTTCTGTAATAAATTGTTGTAATATTTGGCGTTGTTATATTAATTATGTTATAATTATAAGCATTCCAGGTTTTTTTTTCATTTAAATATCAAAAGTTGAGATATATCCTTATTTATAAGTTCCTTGGCGATTTTTTTTTGTTTTAGTTTACATTGTAATTGTGTTTTCATTTATTATTTTAATGAAGCAAACATATTTCACGATATTTTCTTATTCTTTTTATTTAATAAATTTCCTCGACATTACCACAAATTGTTCGGTCCCATTTCAAAATATTAAGTATTTCTACAAAGGAAATGGTTCATTTATAATACTTTAGTTTGTACATATTCGTATTTCTTTTGAACGATTCAATGACAAAGAGACGAAAACAATGCTATAAGACAAAAGTGTTACTAATATAAAGATAATATTTGTCAGATTCGACATATTTCGATATTTATTTTTTCTTTTGTATTTCTAAAGTACTCCGTCTAACGATATATTTTCCTTATATTTTTGGAATAAAATAAAAATATGTCTTTCCGCCAGATATGATAAAGAACATCTTGTGTGGTTTGAAATTCGGAAGTTATATTACGCACACATGACTCCACCAATGTTGTCTACTCGACAATCAAATTCTAAATGGATTTTGAGGCATACTTTCACCCTAAATTAAAAGTTTCCTGAGTCAACGCGGGCTCGCAACTACCACATAAAAGGAATCGTGCGAATTGCTGTGAAGGAAGTTTCTTAAAAGAAGTATAAATCTTAAGTTTACTAGCTGACCCAACAGACTTTGTACGGTGTTAATTAACTATTAATTTTGAATTCGTTGTCAAACGACTGACATGTTAAGCATCATAAGGTCACAGTACAAATTATTATTTTAGACTGCAATGTGAAGCACATTGCAGTCTAAAATAATAATTTGTACTTGTAAAGCTACAATGACCGTTTAGCGTGTAATTGTAAAGCTACAATGACCGTTTAAGCTACAATATAGCATAATATATATTCGCGAAATCGCGTTTAGCTTCTTCTTCGATATCCTTTCGAAACATCGGTAGAATTTTATTGTCCTGTGATTTATTATTTCACCGGCACACCCGGAACTGTACTGTGACGGATTAGCAGAGATAAACGTTTGTCGCGATCGGAACAAGCGTAAGAAGTTGTAAATTATGACTTATAGTTTCATACAAGTTCTTTTTCGTGTCGCTGGATGATTTGGCATTGTCATATTTATAAAACAGTAAACGATCGTATTTGCCTTATTTGATCATTTATTTATACAGGATATATTGTAAGTAATTATTTCATGCTTTTAATATGTCGTTTGTAATGCTGAACGAGTATGGTTCGACCTGGGCGGTACCATGGCCACACCTATTTATAGCGTGAAGCAGTTCTTACGTTACGGTAGAAAGGTATGGCTGTCGGTTCACATATATATGAGTCGATCATCTTAGGCGTCGGGAGTAGCAACGAATCTGTGAGTGACTTCATATAGAACCGTTGTTCTATTTAAAGTTGCTTACAGATGTGCATGGGCGGCAGTCACCACATACCATCTGATAGACTGTATGTTCGTTTGATTCTTCAATCTGATGATAAAAATAAAGCAGAACTTCCGCCTCTTATAGACAGGAATATACTTGTAGCAATAAAATCACAAAGTATATCTTTATAGATGTTACAATTTTTAACTTTACCCAATTTTTCTAAACATTCATTCCATTAAAAATTTCGACACCCAAATTTATCTTCCTAACATTTACATCTTAACCCTCATGCTACAGTTAAGAGTTCTTCCCCTCAAGTGTATCTTGCTGAACATGATAGCCGAACATAAACTGTCGAAGGCAAGCTTAAGCTACCAAAGTACACAACTTTGAACTGCGCGAGATTAGTTTGTGTATCGGCTGATTCAAAGGATGGCAGATATTCTAGTGTACAGGGACAGAAGTCAATCTGGAGGCGTAAGCCGTTCAACTTAGTAATAGAATAACTGTTTAAGGACATCTTACAAATTACCCATAGGTTAGATCAAATTGTTACTCTAATTTCAAGGTGGTAGAACCAGAGTAGGTCGACCGGGGAGGTACCAGGAAACGTAAACGTATGACGTAGAGAGAGGCAGATAGAAACACAGAAAGTCAGTCGCTCAGAAAGACACAGAGGCATACTGGATGGAATCATTGAGGTTTTAATTTCATATTAGACAGCGTTCAAGATAAAAAAAATCTCTACACGACTATTTGGAGTAAATATTATTATTAAGTTTTAAAGTAAATTATTTACTTTTAATATCAGAATATTCCTTTCTATTTGTTATTATTTTAAACACATTTTTTATTATCCGGGCAGTGCTCACTCAATCAGCGGCAGCGGAAATGTCGTCCAGAACAATAAGAGCTGCAGTTCAGCTGCAAACTGAAATATATTAAAAACACTCTTAAATGTTTAGAGAGAGAAGTAAATTTTTTGTTTACTTTTATCACAAACAAATATAGTTTTACGGTGTTGGTTGTAAAAATGTTGATAGAACACCGTAGCATAAAGTACATAATATTGTATATTTATCGAATTTCCTTTAGTATTGACACAGTGTATAAAATTAACTGTTTCCTTGTGTTGTAAAGATTTTAACCGATTGACGAAGGTAATCGACGTCGGGAGGGCCCAAATTGATTGACAGGTGACCGTTAGTGATCAAAAAGCGCGCTTCCTGCTTCGGTGAACAAGTAAAGCCGTCCGTCGCCGTTACTATATAATTGAATAACAGTTGTCCAACTTACGCGATATTTTTTTTTTAATTATTACCTATATTATGAATAAATTTCTAGTAATATGTTTCTCTGTGGAAATTTTTGATTTCAATAACGGATTTATTTAAGACTCACAAAGTGTGCTACTTTAGTATTCATTTTAACTTTAATTTTGTACTATTTTTACTACATATTGATTATCAAAGCGAGTATGCTTTTCTTCCTCTTAAATGAATTTATAACATAATGAACACAGTGCAATTACGATGGCCATTACACGCGTATCTGATGTTAGACGTGCTGCCATTAACTGAGGATCAAAGTATTGGGCGCCGTTCACACCGTGGCGTATCATACAGATACAACGATAAACATACATTTCAAATTCAATGGTTCCTCTGGAAACTTTAAGATATACCATAAGATTGACCTAACCTGAAGCTGTCCATGTACTATCTCTGTTAACTTTGAGGAATATGTTGGAATATTTTGTTTGAATTGCAATACTGAAGAAATAGATGGCATATAAGTTAACGTATATAATGTAACTACAAATTTTATTACTAATATTTAGTAGCTAAACGTACGATTAGATTACATGAATTTAGCTACATGTTTTTTAATAAATTTTGTACCTGTTTTCACGTCTTTTTTAACCGACTTCCCAAAGGAAGAGAGGTTATTTAAACAATGTTAAAAATTATAGTGTCAGAATACAAAAAAATACTTATTAATTTGTTACTTGAAATTGAAGGGTTCTTAGAAATATCGTTTAATTTCGTTAATCACAACAAGGAGAATCTGCGTGACAACATTTGAATGACATGACATGAAGAATATCACTATTAGTAGAATTCAATAAAATGAAACAATATAAAAATATTTTGCCCATAATAATAAGTTCTCCAACAATGCACATATCGCCTATGAAAGGAACGCCATTTAAAGAGAAAAGTGGGGAACTTAAGCTCAACAAAAACTATTATTTTGCAAAAGGCTATAAACCGCGCGGTGTTTTTTCATTTCCTAAATCGTAAAACATACCATTAGGTCTTATGTCGGATGGTATAACAATGAAAATTGGTAAAATAACCTTAAGATTTTCGTATAAAAATAATTATATGAAGTAAAACTAACTATTCAGATTTATTTTAAGCAGACGATGATAAGAACAAGGTAGCTATATACCTTTCTCGTTATACTATCCGAGTAGAAAGCGCCAAAATAATAGCAGATGAATATTGAATTAGTTTAATATTATAATCACATCGTTTCACAATTCACACTTATTCATAATATATGCTATACTATATTTAATACGGTGTGAATACAGCCAGTCTACTGCTCACACCGTCACGTAACGGCTTGACGCGGCGGCGGCGGCGCGCCGTAATGAGGAATATTATCACCTCCAATCCCATTCCATCCAATCCACCCCTTTCAGCCCACCCACCGTGACTTAATTAAGAGGTTTTTTTTTGTTAATCACGGAATGCTATCTGGTGAAATGTTGCGACGTGATTATGAAGGATTATCGCTAGTGCGACTGTTATCTAATTTGTTATCTTAGACTCAACAAAGAAGACCAAACCTCGAAAATATGTACTATTGACTCAAATTTTATGCTTATGTGATTTGTAACATGGTAGGTAATGTCGAATAACAATGGGAATTAAAAACATAATTATGTTGGCATTTTATATTATAGTCTTAAATATTGTATAACTACGTAACTAAATATTGAAAGGTTTTTTTGATGAATTTAGATTTCTGTTTTGAGTCTGGGTGTTGTATATTCTGGTTGTGTATTTGTGCGTGTTCATGGCACCCGCGGCACAGGTGAAAATTCTAGTATGGGGTAAGAGTGTGGAAAGAGTTATTTTATTTGTAGTGTCTTGTATGTAGTGGGATTTGTAAAACAATGTAAAATATAATAACTAATAAAATATAAACTAATAAAATGAAGCTCAAACAAATAATCGTAATAACAAACGCCAAGGCCTACTACTCGATTAAATATCGAAATCGGGTTACACTAAGCCTCGACTTAAGCCGACATACTTCAAACGTCTGATTGCATTTCAAGACGGGTTCAATCTCCGAACGGTGTTGTAAACCGTGTCTCCTATATACTTAGGCAGAACTTTAGTCTGTTTAAAATTTATGAATAACATGAATAGTCGTAATAATACCGTTACATTACATTACACTATACCATTTTGAGATTTGCCAAATGCGTGCGACGCTCACGTTTCTAGCGTCACGCAAATGTGTCTCAGCCTTTGGGGCATGTTGTCACGACAACATCTTGAAAGTGATCGGACTTCCACTCATATGTTTTTTAATAAGAATTCCTATGATTTTTGATGCAATCCCCATATAAATTATATAAGACACCTTTTATAATTTTGGTTTTATATTTTAAATATCCGTTAAAATTCTAGTACAGCTAACAAGCATAAACAGTCATCTTGAAATGATATCAGAACATGAAGCTTGTGATAAGATTTTACAACGTACTTTTATCACGATTAGGAGAAACTTGATAGAAATTTTATACGACACCAGCCACGTAAGTACTCTGTATTTCTACATTTGTATTGAATATTTATTCAAGCTTCTTATTGAACATGTTTTCGTCCGATTTTATTTTTCGTAAGTGTAAGTATTTCAAGTAAGTGGTTATTGCCTTACATGTATATACATAGAATTAATATCCTAAATAGAAATAGTCCTTCGTGATGTCAGTCATGAATGATTCTTGTGTACAGAACTAACCTCTTCAAAATCTCTTTGCTGTGAAAAATATGTAATGAATACAAACGATCACGTGCATCAATTGAAGACATTGATATCTTTCATGATTCGTGTCTTGCGTTTTACAAAAAACTAAAGATTCTTTTATTTAGTTTTTAAATTATTTTTTTATATTTTGTAATTTTTTGACTTAAATTTGTTATATTGTTTTTTCAATGAGCAATAACATGTCTTGATATAATTACGAAAGTGCTGTATATACTTATAATTGGCATGTATATCTGGTACATTATTACTATAGTATTTTTGTGTTGTAAACGTCAAGTGTAACATGCTGTTTGTATGTCTAAATAACAAAATGTTTGGCAACAAATAATTAAGTTAGAAGTAATTCGTATGACTTCGTATAACACACACGTTCTACAGATATTTATTGTTTTTCTTTCCGTTTATTGTTATTTTATTTTTATAATTTTACTTTACTAAAATTTATACCTAGATAAAATTTAAATATTTTTGCTTAAATAGCTTCTTACTTTTTTAACCACAATTATTTATATATGTATCGTATTCTAGGATATTAATATATTAGTAGATTCCAGAAAGCATCGTACATGTAGGCTTATTCACAATTTAATATGCGTTGTTCCCCTAATCTGGCGGGGAATGACATAAATTCGAGTAACAAGACACAAAACGCAAGTTACAGCTCAAGAGCGGATACAGGGAAATGGGGATGCGTACTACTATCAAAGATAAGCGAGCGTACGTGAACGATATGTATAAGAACGGAAGATAATTTTAGAAATAATGTCGGGCTAAGGATTTACTCGTATATGTACACAAGAGGCCAGTCGAAATTATATACTCTCCGAAGCTTGTGTAAATTGTAACCGGACTAAAAAGTCTCGGTAAACGTGACACGCAATCAGTAATTGACGGGTAACAACTTTATTAAATACAATACATCCTTTCATGTTTAGAACGTTAAGCAGCTGGGACTGGTAATATTTGAAAACTATCTTTAAGGATTGAAAACTTTTATGAGCGGGTAAAATCTATGTACATAGACTGTCCATTAACTAAAACTATTTCTCTGCAACCTCCACTCAAAGAAGTATAGCAAAAGTGGATGGTTTTCCCTCAGTTTAGGGTAGAGAGCAAACCAGTAGTAAAACAAAAACGGTCAGTAATGTATCGCATCGTATAGTTACTGGTTACCGGTGAACACAACCTTTAGGCGACTCGGATTTTACGCCATAAAAATACCAGCTTCAGAATACCGACGACTACACGTGGAGCAGTATTCTGAAGCACATTTAAATGTAGAATACTAAGACTATATGAATATTGTGTCATCAAGCGAAGCCTAAGCAAGCACAACAATTAATTGCGTTCCCGACCAAATTATATTAAATATTGACCTATGTCAAAAATCTGCATTGTTACGATAGAACATAGGGAAGGCTGATTAGAATTGCTATTTGAAGATAAAGGCAGGACCACGAATGAAGTATACTATAATATACTTTAAGTATATTTGAATCTTTAATATGGTATATGTGTTTTAATATGTTACGGGTACTCACGATATGCGATTTTTTATCGGAAAATAGAAATTCAAAAATCGCATGTCGTGAGTACCCGTAATATATTAAAATGTATCAATTCCGCGATAATATCACCTTAAAATTATGTATGGTATATGTGTCCTTAAATACGCTACTAACATTGTTTACTCAGCTCCGTTAAAGGTAGACATAACATTGTAGGATATTAGTCGATAATTGTAATGCGCATTTCGCATTTTTATAAAAGTTAGTAGTACTGTAGAGTATGGTTTTGCATAGCATCACTCTCTCTGGATGTCATAGGAGACGATTAAGGGACAAATTTCAATAGACTGCTGTAATGTGTTTCTGTGTAACAAAACCTACGGCGGTCGCCAATACGCAGGTACTATTACTACTTATGTCTAGCAGTAAAATTAAAGGTCGATGGACGCATCTTTAGAGATATATATGTATATATATGCATATATGTATCTCGCTTGTTTACTAGATAACCTAACCATTAGTAGTAATAATAATCG
Source organism: Cecropterus toxeus (assembly GCA_018249875.1). Taxonomy (NCBI): domain Eukaryota; kingdom Metazoa; phylum Arthropoda; class Insecta; order Lepidoptera; family Hesperiidae; genus Cecropterus; species Cecropterus toxeus. Next base: position 10,719 of record DWNE01006313.1, read on the forward strand.
TTCTTGTTTTTATTCTTTCAATGTAATATGACATTAACCGGGAGTTTAAAAAATAAAAAGTAGGTACCTACTACATTTGCCATACAATAATTAAACTCATGGGTAAACGCCGCGACGAATGTTTTCGAGAAAATTCCGTTTCACGGAAACATTCGTCGTCGTCTGTTCAGTCTTTTGTCATATTTCATTCTAGTTACTCGTGACTTCATTATAAAATAACCCTCTGAGCACACTTTCTAGTAAATAAACTTATGTGTAAATGTGAGTTCTACTGCGAGCTAGGGTTGTCGACTTGCTGATATTAATATTACGATAATTTTATTTAGGCGATTTTTTTCCGACTACAATTTTTTTTTCTGTACTTGACGCATTAATTGAAAAGAGTAATTGCGATTTTGATAATCGCAATTACTTCAAGATTTTCTAAATCATATTTTCTTTAGATTTTTATGCGATTTACAGAAAATACACGTCAAGAAAACTAACTGCCTGACAGTCAAGTATTGACAAACCCGTGAACTAATCCTTAAGACACAAAAAAAATAATCCTTAAGGCACAAAGTGCGTATTAAGACTTAGCTTACCAAATACGTACACAAAAAAGTCGTGTATACGCCATCGTTGTCCTAACTTAGGTCCGGAAGTTCCCACGAACCGTACTAACGCCACCGGAAGAAGGCTTACGTGTCGCGCGGTATGACGTCATTATAACAGAATGATATTAAATACACTACGTTTGTTTCCTTATTTTTAAACCAATACCATTTAAATAAATAAATCTAAATCGTTGTTAATTTATAATGATAGATTTGTATAAGATAGAAGTAGCTGATAAGAATGTAAACCAGTTAAAGGTACCCTAGACAAGGGTCCCACCTGAATCTTTAGTGAACCTCAGATAAAATGAGGATCTCACATGTGGTCAATATGAGTTGCCATCCTTAGCAAATAGCAAAAATAGCATTCAACGACTTGCATAAACTCTTACGGGGTTTTATTTTTATATTAACAGACGAATAAGTACACTCTTTATTAATTTTATAACTGGTTTATATTACTATCCGACATGTTTTTTCAACCACTTGCTTTCCTAGCTTACCACAGAGTACAGAGTAGTGCACAAGTACACAGACTAATAAACTAATACAGAGTAACATAAACAATAGTATATAGAAAAAAAGGATTATCTGCCTGACTACGAGATAATAACAACAATTTGTCCATCAGAGCTGCGTTACGCAGGCGGCTGAGAAGGCATTCTGAACAATTTTAATTGGAGTTCCGTTGTCACTGCAGGCTAATGGTACTGAGAGTTTTCCGTTACTGTGAAGTTTCGATTAAATATGTAATGGAATAAAAATAGGCCCAATTGCGGTATCAGTTGCTAAGGGGAAATTCTTGAGGATTGCTTTTTGTTCGCATATATTTTGTAGATATGTCATGGAACTAGGGGGAAAGTTCGTGTTGCAAATATTAAATGGTTGAACAGCCCTTGGATGTCTGCAATTAATTTCACGTAAGATAAGAGTTAAGACTATTATATGCTATACCTAAAGGGCACTAAATGAGGACTACGCCTGCGGACAAATGATTACCCAGGTAAAATATCAAACTTAGTTTCTCCGACGGGTTCGAAGCCATTTATTTACATTTATAAGTAAAAATAAAATTTACGATAACAAATGATGTGGTTTTTCATTTGATTTAACACTCTCAGTCATACCTATTGCTAGCGTGAAGCAGTTCATGCGTATCAGTGTGGTTGCCGACTCACTTACATATGAGACGACTACCTCGGGAGTAGCAACGCATCTGTGATCGACTTCAGATACAACCCTTGTTAAATACGAAGATGCTTACACATTGCGGCAGTAACCACTTACCATCAGGCCACTACAATTCTACTTGGATTACCGTTGCTTTCGAATGCCCATAGTTAGTAGTAACCATACACTTGCTGACTTATACAGGTAGATTGGTAAGCTGTACTTTTGAGATGTTACACAGGTTGGTGTTATTTTGTTGGTTGCGGTTCAGTACAAATGACATAATTATGCTTTTACTTTTGTACCATACCATAGCATAATATGCATGATCGCATGAGAAATTACAAAAACTGAGAGTATATAATCAAGATCGCGGTCTTATGTCAACATCCTCATTTATCTGATGTTATCTACATCAGATAAATAAGAATCTAAAGAAAAAGAAAGTGTAAATCAAATAATTAGAAACCATTCAAAAAAATGTTCAACACAAAACGCAAACAGGCTGAATATTACTTTCCTTTGATTTTACATAAAAAGCAACACACCAGTAAACGGCAGTAACCGTGATGAATGAAGTAGACACAAAAAGTAATCAAATACGATGTCAGGCGGTGCCAGGCTCCGCCAGATTGTTTCAACGTGGATTCATTTCCAATTTTTTGGACTGATAGCACTT
>DWNE01006314.1:0-13161 GCA_018249875.1 Cecropterus toxeus
ACTTCAAAGGATTTCAAGATGTATCTAAAAGAAATGAATGAAGCGAAAACTAACGAAGCATTGAGACAGACAGATAAATTCAACGATCAGTATTTGGGTACCCCGGGGAGTTTTAGATCTTTGACCACTGACTGATACTATATTGCTTGATTCAATAAAATTTAATAAAAACGTATTAATACATTTTCTCAAATATTTTGACAGTAAAGATATACATCATTTTGCTAAAAAATATAATTACAAGAATTAATAATGCTGGTTTTATTCTCTAAATAATGAAATAACTAATTAAAATAAAGTATAAATAATATTCTGAAACTCTAATTAGATATAAAATCAGATTAATGAAATAAAACGTGTGTGTGTGTGTTTGTGTTTTACTTTTTATCTATAATTTATATAAGCTTGTATTACAAAAACCGGCTAAGTGTGAGATAGTATAACAGAGGATAAGTTACATATGGAAAATGTCATCAAGATATAGTTCTTCAGTTCTATATGAAGTTGCTTACAGATGTCCTTGGGCGAGAAGCGTGATAGCGTCATACCAGAAGCGTGTAGGCTGTTTTTACTTACTTACTTTATTACCTTTCTTCAAAAGATCATGATTACATTTTGCCTAAAACGACCATACGATATGTGTATTAGTGAAATGTTAATGTTGATCGCTTAGAGCAGTGATTCCTAAAGTGGTCCAGGTAGGCCCCCAAGGGTCCCCGGGATACTCGAAGGGCGTCTACGTAGTCCTGATAAAAAATGGGGGTGCACTGCAATGGGGGTGAAGAAGAAAGTTTGGCTTGACTTCACCTATCTTTTTTATTTAAAGCCGGCGATGCATTGGCGACTCCCCTGGTGTTGCAAATGTCCACAGGCGACGGTGACTACTTTCCATCAGGTAGCTCGTATGCCTTATCGTTAGGTTTAAGTATAAAAAAAAATTGCTGCTAAATTACCAGATAAATTTTGAAAGTGCTCTCTCTGGTTTAGAGAAAACGTTATAAACTCAATACTAATACTTTTAATATCAATTAAAATTTAACTGACTGACTACAAATAAAACAGATTGCTATTAAATAATGATACCCGAGATCAATTTACCTTTCCATTAGAAGCACGGTAGGTCCATATTATACCAAACTTTATTATATGGGATAATTTAATATTTTGCATTAATAAACGCACAATTCCAAATTCATCATTTTAAACTTGATGATATAGTTTTATCATTATTATATTACTTTAGAATTTAAAACTTAGTTTTCTAATGGACTGGGCCGGGCCTGGCATATGCGTTGATGACTGCAGTGGGTGTTCAATGTTAATGTTACACAGCAAGTTGCTGCTGAAGACCAATTTAGGTCCAAATCCAACCTTTATTGGCCTTCTAAGATATCCAAGACAAAAAAGGAGTGGTGTTATTCAAGATCAACACACGACAATGAATACCTACACCTCCTCGGGTCGTTCGCTCATTGCTGAGCATCGTGATGGGCATCACGATGCTCAGCAATGAGCGAACTCAGTCTTGTGTCTTAGAAATTTTCGCCATTCCTGAGGATCAGTGGCGCAATGCAATGCACCATTGTTACTGGTATCCAGTTGCTCGAGTACCTGATTATCTCTTCGGACTTTGCAGTCTAGTGTTCAATGTAGACCAGGATCCACTGGATACATATAAAGACCCTTTTTGACACCTTTAGTATTTCAGGATGTAGATGTTCGTCCTGAAAGCTATGTAAGGAATGCGTAACATTCAATGCCAGCACCACATTTCACAGACATCTTGCCGTTTTCTTTCTGCCATTTTTAGAGTCCATGACTCAGCGACAGGAGTTTATGATAAGTACATTATTGTTTTTATGAGTACATTCCGATCTTCCACTATTTTGTCAAGTTTGTTCATTGCTGACTTTGCCACATCAATTCGTCGTCCGACTTCTGCTTTCAAGCCACCCCTACGGATTATTGGTGACCCAAAGTAGACAAAATCATGTACTATTTCATTATTGACTCAACAAATATTTCTTACTGTGAGGAGGTACCTCTATCCACTATCATACACATGTGAAGGTAATAAACAACGTCATCGTGCGATAAAAAACACATTAGTTTATTAAATTAAACAATATAATTTTTTATACGTTAAGTACAACAAAAAACAGCATCGTTTATAAGGAAGTAACTAATGAGTACCTACTAACGATGGTAAAAATTAAAACAATTATAATTACTTAATAACAGAATATTAACGTATTTAATTAGAATATTAACGTACATCCGTATATGTAATAATAATGAAAGGATGCGTGTCTGTACATCGCATATATTTGCATAAACAAATCAACAAAAAATAGAAACCGTCTTCGAAAACGAATTGGTAATTTTCGATTTTGGACACAGATTACACGAATTTTTCTTTTCGCTCTGGCCGTTGTAATGCGTCGTCGTCATTTCTGTTTGGGGACAAACTTATTCCAAAGTCCATATTTTTTTTCATATTTTTATAGAAGTTCTGAAGTGTTCTGAGTTGCTATTGCTTCTGCGATATCATATTATGGTAACTCTGTAGCCATTAAACACCACGCACTTAACGAACTTTCATGGGAGAGAGGTCACAATTTTTTCCCATATAAAATACGTAAAAAATCATAACATACGTGTACTTTTCAAACCATAAAACTGCTAAAAATCTTAAAACAAACTATCATAGTAAAATTAAAGATGCAACAAAAACTTACCGTTATTAGTGAAAAATAATCGCTTGAATATCAAAACTTTTTTGGTTATATTAAACTAATAATATGGCAAAGGACTATATATATATGTATATATATATATATATACATGCTTCTTATTTTATTTGGGCTTAAAAAGAATCATATGTATTTCGAGTCATCTTTTTATTATTTTCTAATAGAAAATAAACCATTATATTATTTTTTTCGGAATTTTTAAGTAAAATTTAGAGATCCTACCAGCAATGAAAAATAAGTCACGTTTTTTTTTGTGTTTTATGACCGAACTACGTTTCTACTTTTGTAGTCTTAAGCATCTTTTCAAAGAAAAATATCTTATTTTAAAAATGCTAACGGAACTCCTATGATTCTCAAAAATTTTAATGTATTGCTGGACACAAAATCCTTATATTTTTCGTCAGTAATAGAACTTATATCCAATTTAATACGTTTTGGGCTGTTTTGAATCCTTCCTCATTAAGCGCGGTCGTTACTTATTTGTTTAGTTTCAAGATAAACTTTGACATCGACTAAAGCAAGTGCGATTAATTCTAAAAAAGGTACCACAAATGTTCAACAATCTTTGTAAGTGTTTATTTTAATATAGCTCCGTTGATATTTTCAAAGTTTTTTCAAAAGCTATTTTCGTTTCTTGATAGAGCTTCGAACCGGAATCTAACATAAACTATAACAACGGAAACACTTTGAGTAAGAAAATAAACGGGAACAAAACGGGAAATTTTGTTATTTTAAAGTAATCTTTAAATAAAGTTTAAAGCAATAAATTGTTTTAGCCATGCATTGCAAGATAAAAACCTGCTGGCGCTCTAAATGTTGTTGAACTAAGGCTAACCTTCAAGATATAAATACATTTTATTGTAAGTTTCAATAAGCCCTTGTAGTCGTTTTGTGGTTAAACTCATTAAGCTGTTTCTGGGTAAATAATATTGTCTTATTTGCTACATTTTCTACGAATTTTGAAGTGTCAGAGTCTGGAGATAATTTGGCGAACTTATTCTGATGAATGTTAGGTAATCCCAAAAAGTATAAAAAATAATATTTCGGACCACTGACGGATCTAGTGCTTAAGGGCACTGCCTCTAGAATTATTTCCATTATATGGCGACGGGAGGCTAAAAGGACATTTTTTATCTTGTAAGATCTAGTAGGATGCAAGCACTACTTCTTAAGACAGTATTGATCGCAGTGGTGGACAGCTAAAGCACATACTTCCTCAGTTCGGCAGCGAAGTGTCGGAACTACTAAACGTTGATCTACACCCTGTTCTAACATAAAAATGGAAAGACGATCATCCGTTTCGCGAATTTCTAGTTTGCGCCTTTGTCTTTGATTAATTTATCATCTCGTTTTTCAAATTTTGGCACGAGGTAGCGACCCCTGAAACTTGGTCAATTAAAAAAAAATCATAAGTATAATTATGTTTGTCAGGGTGAAATCATTTCACTAATATTCAAAATTTAGATAACTTTTATTTTAAACGACATGCAAATCACAGGACAAATCTCATATGGAAAAACTAAATCAGGTAAGCGTCAGTAGATCCGCAAATAATGACTTGTCCAGAAAGAATAAATATTACCATTTCTTTCATAACAACGAAAAATATATGTTTTAAATCTGTAAGTCCAAGATTTGGCGTCACCGATAAGTGAACGACAGAAATAAAACAGCAACTTTTAATTAGTATAACCGCTTACTTTACTTATTTTTGTTTTGGCTTGCGCCTCTCTGGATCATGTTCTGCGTGCATGTCTCGTTTAAATAAGAATATCATATCTGACATGGATTCCTTTGTCCATTAAACGATAACTTTTTACCAATTCATGTACAACTTTATAAGGGGTAGCAACGCATCTGTGGCTAACATCAGGTAAGACTGATCACTTTTAATTACACATGTCCATTGGCGGCAGTCATTAGGTGCATTGCATGCTCGTTTGCTTCATTCATATAGGAAAAGTTCGTACGGTACTTGCAAAATAGTTTTATTATTTTAATGAGATAATCTAAATTTTATGAAATTTACAAGCATGTACCAAATATGTGCAGTTTTCTTTTAAACTAAGTACGCAGATGCACGCTTGTAAACTCGATTATTGTTAACCACTATTATTAACATGAATGTTATTAACGATCCGTAACTTGCTTGGTTAACTTAACAACCTTATATAAGTATGTCACTGTAAGTCTACTCGAAATTTTATTTTTAAGAGCATAGCCTGTCCGCTCGCTCAGTCGCATCGGAGAGGTTATCTGAAGATAGCCTCACAATAAAATAATATTAAAATTGGATGATAAGAACAACTCCGCCAGCTTCGCCAAGTGACAGTTGGAAATACACTTTTCAAACTAAAATTATTTAATTTGGAGCATTTGGAAGTTCAATATGGAATTCATACCGGAAAATCCCATATTAGAGTTTAAAGACGATACGCTGAATATTCTGAGGAAACAGTACAATTTCGAAAATCGGGCCGATATGGATCGGGCCATTGATGTTCTGGACGCGTGGATCCAAAAGCAAAACCATTTCCTGAGGAAAGAATTTCGTGAGTATTTTATTGTTAATTTTATAAAACCTTAAAAAATATATATTCATAATTAGTTCATATAGAGAATTGCATAAATTGTATATATTTTTTCAATAATATTAATAAAAAAAAAATTGAAAATCGGTCCAGAAACGGCGGAGAAATCGGTGAACATACATAAAAAAAATACATACAGTCGAACGTATAATCTCCTCCTTTTCGAAGTTGGTTAAAAATAATACAATATAAGCAGTATTACGTTTATCGAAAATTCTATTTATTTATTATTATGGAATTTAAGTCAAATCTTAAAATCGTCATCGCTTAATAAGGATCTTCTGTCGATATAAGAAGTCTATATTCAATTATGTATATTAGATTTGCTCGTGATATTTCTCTTTGTATAATTAGAAGTATAAATAGATTTATATGTAATCATTATTAAAAAAATATACTTCTTTCCGGAGTACCAATTTTTATTTTAGTTAATAGACGATTCATTTTTTTTTTAATTTACGCAGTGTCATACAATTAAGAACAAATAATATGTGTAATTTGGTACTATAAACGGCGACAAATTGCAACATTTTGCCGATAGTGCAGCATGTGCAAAATGCAAGTCTGGGTAAATCCATGGACCATTTTAAAATACGACAAGGAAAAGGCTTTAAAAACATTTATAAGTATGACTAACTTATTCCCGCGGCGCTGCCCGTTTGAATCACGTTTGTCTCAGTAAAAAGTATACTTTGAGTCAATACTCATAATGATATGATATGATGATGATGACTAATATGAGTCAATAATGAGTCAAACTCTGTGTGTCAAATTTTAGCCAAATCTGTAATTTTTGTGTGAAAGAGTAATAAATCAATTCGCCATCACAAACTTTCGCCTTTACAATAAATAAATAAACTATTGTGAATTAAAATTCATATTACAAAATATACATGTAAGCAATTAGTAAATAATTGTGCTATCTCGTTTCGATCTCCGACGAAAATGACAGAAAAGGCCCCACGGTAAATTGCATTAAGCATAATTTGGGCTCGTGTGAGTATTGAAAGTACGATTACCTACAACTACTGTTCGAACCAGCTTTTCTGTAAAACAGTAACCAAAATCAATTCATCCTTACAAACCTTCGGCTCATATCAGTGCCATCATACAGATGCAAAAATGACAAATAAAAGGTTGTAAAAGATTTCATATTATACTTTCACCGTTCCATTTTCTGTCAGTTATAAAATCTTGCAAATTGCTGCCACTTCCCGAGATCCGATTGAACTGAAATTCACGCAATAATTAGACGATAATCCAATAGTTAATATAATGTGTTTATACAAAAATATATATGCCTATACACTTACATATATAAAAGTACGAAATGAGTTCGAATTGAATGAATTCAAAAATCATAAAATTTACCTTAATTGATGAAAATAATATAATTTTATATTAAACACATTTTTTTTAAATTAAATATAAAACTGCATCCAAATTACTGTCCCTAAGTTGGTTTTCCAGGATGCTATAAACATTACCTCGTTTAATAACTTGATTTATTATGTCGAATTTTATGCCAGCTCTTCTGCCATTCGTTGACTCAAAAGATTGGACGGCAACTTAAAACATTATTATGATATGAAGCTGATTTTATGATGAAGTCGGAAGATGGCCACGAGAACTCATTAATTAAATTCATAATTACCTCTATATTAATGAAGTCTGTAATTAAACACCACATTAAACATTTTATGCGCACTTATCACATGACGTTTTTCAAAAATACAGCGTGATTTTAACAGTTAGAGGAAATAAAATGATATTTCATTACAATAAGTATACAAAAAATCGGTCTAGTGCGAATCGGACTCACTGTCAAAGAATTCCATACCATAATCAAACAAACACGTTTCTGCAGTTTTTTTACATTTTTAATAGTTTTTTATGTACGGAGCTCTTCGTGTGCGAGTTCAACTTGCACTTGACTGGTATTTATACCTATATTTTTTTATCAACAACATTTTTGCATGTTAAGTTAATAAACAAATACACTGATTTTATGTTCAAAGAACACTTCCCGGGCAGTTATCAATTTTGATACCATAAATAATAGATAAACCTCATATTGATGAATTGGATGTAATACGAGTAGGTACTATTTAAGGGAACTCAAGGCATTTCTTGTCGATAACCGGTTGTAGCTCAGTTGAACCATGTCATGATCAAACCATAATGTAGGTATTATTCAATTATAATCGATACATGCAAATTATTTACTTATATTTTTATAATACGTTTACTATAGAAAAGATAGCCATCATTTGGTATCTAGATCAGATGGGTGTATATTTAGGAATTACGACTATATTTTTACGATGCATCATTAAAATATTCAGACCTAAAAACGGGTAAATGTAAATACCTTAGCTATGAAGTTTAATATGTTTTTACAAAATAATTGTTTGTATTGAAACCAGTTTTTCTGTATTGTCTTTTTATTTTATATAATAAGATACCAAAGTCTTTTGTGTTAAAAGGTTAATAAACCGGCTCACTTATATATGGGAACTTGTCCTCGGGTGTAGCAACGCATCTGTGATCAACTTCAAATAGAACCCTTGTTCCATATGAAGTTGCTTACAAATGTCATGGTCGGCAGTAACCACTTGCTATCAGGTGGACTGCATGCTCGGTTGCTACTTCATTATTCTAAAAAAACAGGTACAAACGATAAAAGAAAAAAATGCAATTTCACAAATAGAACTTTATTCCACACCTATTATGTATATATATGTAAACGTCATGATTTTGCAAATTTCAAATAATAGTTCAAGACCAAAAAAATTATTGTCTAATACTAAACACAATCGATTATAAAAAAATAATACTGTCTTTTTACGTCTAACTTTATGATGCGAAGAATTTGTTGTAAAATTCGAAGTGACTCCCAGACGCATTCTCTACCAGTCAACCCTTAAGCTTATTGAGAGGAAGCTAAGGCAACAAATATTGCCTTAGCTTCCTCTCAACTATTTAATAGTAGATAATATGGTTTAAAGAACAGTTAAAGACGGAGATTAGATGTCCAATAGTTTAAAGAACAGTTAGAGACAGAGATGTTTAGATGTCCAAAAATGGACATGGGCTGGAGAGATGGATGGATGAGATGGCATTTGCTACGCCACCCCATTGACAAATAGAGCCAGCAAGTCACCCTCTGGCAACCAAGTGACGACAAAAGATGGCTTAAAACAGACAACGGCCCAATCTGGTTGAGAGTAGCGAGGGACAGGATCCATTGGAAGGAATTGGAGGAGGCCTATGCCAAAAGGCACACCAAACTTAGGGTTCTCTTGTAACGCTATGTTTAGGAATAAAAGGCTATTATTTTTAGGAGCAATGATAGCCTAATGATTGAAACTTGGCCTCTCAATCGAGGGTCCAAAGTTCGAATCCCAGGCACGCACCATTGATTTTTCTAAAATTATGTGCATATTACAATTTAATTATCACTACTTTACGGTGTAGGAAAACATCGTGAGGAAACCTGCACATCTTAGAGTTCTCAAAGGTGTATGAAGTTTACCAATTCGCACTTGGCCCGCGTGGTGGACTAAGGCCTAAAACTCTCACTCGGAGAGAAGACCCGTGCCTAGCAGTGGGACAATAATGGGTTGACGATGATGACGATGATTATGGTTATTATTATTGTAGTATAGTTGACATAGTGATTTCACCGAGGCACTATAATCGCGTTAGTTTATCGCTAATGCATAGAAAACTTGCAAGCCTTAACATTCAATATTTCTAATATTATAACGGCAAATGTTACAAATATGAACAGATGAGTGGGTGTTTGTTCCTCTTTCGCGCAATAACTAGTAATCAGATTTGGATAAAGTATCACACACTGTTTACTGTTTGAAACATAACCCAAACAGGCGAAGCCGCCAGAAAAGCTAGTGTAAAATAATAATATTAATAATAATATGTATTTTATGTATGTTTTTATAGCGCGAAGCTACTTAGAGAGGATAATAATTGCAAACAAGGGTTTAATTGAGCGGACCAAAGTTAAATTGGACAAAATATGCACATATAGAACTCTGATGCCTGACTTTTTCGGCAATAATCTGACGCATAATAATTTTGAGGACTTAGGAGATTTGTAAGTATAATTAATAATTCATATAATTACAAGAAGTTAAAAACTTTTTTAGAGCAGTGATAACCTAATATATATAGTTGAAACTTGGCCTCTCAATCGCGGGTCCGAGGTTCAAATCCCAGGCACGCACCACTATTTTTTCTAAAATTATGTGCCTATCTGAATTTAATCATCACTGCTTTACGGTGAACGAAAAAATCGTGAGGAAACCTGCACATCTGAGTGTTCACCAAAAAAAAAAGCTATGTGAAATCTACCAATTCGCACTTGGCCAGCGCGGTGGACTGTGGCCTAACACTCTCTCATTCTGAGAAAAGACCCATGCCCAGCAGTGGGACAATAATGGGTGGACGATGACGATATGATGCTCGGACTGGTTCGCATCTTAGATGCAAACCACAGATTTTGCTGCGTTCGGGGGCTAAAATGGTCGCCTCAAAAGCTGAAACTGCTTCATGCTAGAAATAGACGTGGTGATGGTACCTGCCCATTCGAGCCAAGTTCCTTCTACCACCTTGGAAGCATTGCCTTACGAGAATCTACTATGATACATATGTTTGGTTACTTTATCGATAGTATTTTAAGATTTTTTCATTTGCAGTATCAACGTGCTTTTACCAAAACCAACTGACGACAACTACAGGGTGTATCTTTGGAAAACTAAAGGAAAATCGTTCACGTCTCAACAATTATTAAATGAATACAGGTACACTGCAATGGTGAGTATTACTATAACACTTGGAGTAAAAAATATATATTTTGAGAATCGGTCTAGAAACGGCGGAGAAATCGCTGAACATACATAAAAAAACATACAGTCGAACGTATAACCTCCTGCTTTTCGAAGTCGGTTAACTAGTTACATGTAAGATACATTTTTGGAATTTCCGTTTCTTATATATTTGTTGTATTGAACATAAGAGTAATAATTTATAAAGACGTTTTCTTATGGCTGAGGTTTTCTTATTCATAAATTCGTAACATTGGTAAAAATATTGAAACAAAATCCCGACTACTTAAACGATTTTTGTTCATAATAATAATATTTAATTTAACGCTTTTGAATAGTCACGTTTCGTAAGCTAAATTTCATAAATCAAGTTTCATTTATATCAAGTATTAACAAATCTTTTCATCTTATCGTCATCATCAATATCAAAACGTTACTGCGCTGCCGGTGGGTTCCAGTTTTATCTTAGAAAGAGAGGGCTTAAGCTATAGTCCATTACACTGACCGTGAGCAAATTCTCTTCCTCCACTGGTAAAGAGTGAATAATCTGTATATTAATTTCAAAATTAATTTTCAATATATGGGTTAATTTAATTTCTTTACTTTTTAGATATGTGAATACAAGTTGGCACATGACTACAGCAACGGGATGGTAGTACTCGTTGACTTCACTGAAGCTAATTTGTATGAGTTTGTTAAAGCTATCGATTTGACGGAAATGCATCAAGCCATCACAATTGTTACAGTGAGTACCTATTCAGCAACAGATAACAATTTTATAATATTTTTAATGTGTAATGTACTGTGTAATTAGGGGTTTAATAATTAATCAAATCGAATCGATTAATTTGAATTCGAATCAAAACTCGAATCGAATATTTTTTCTTACATTATTATCAATGATATAGGAGAATCTTAAAGCCATGATTTGCTTCAAGCAGAGTTTTTTGTATCTGATTTAAATAGCAAACAAGCATGCAGTCCCCAGATGGTACGAGTAAGTAGTTGCTAACTGTCTGTAAGCAACTTCATATAGAACAGAGGTTCTATCTGAAGTCGATCACAGATGCGTTGCTACTCCTGAGGACTACGATGGTCGCTTGATATATAAGTGAGCCGGCAACCACACCCTCCCAGCGAAACGCAAAAATTGCTTCACGCTAGAAATACGTGTGGAGGTGGTATCTCTCTCTTCGAACTATACTGTTTCTGGCAACTGACCATAAGAGTGAGCCGATGAACAAGTTTGGTGTTGTCTCGATCATAGTCGAGTCACTATTGAGGACTTTTGAGGCTTTAATGGCAATTAATAAGTTTCTTATAGTCAATACCTTAATTAGTTCTATATGGGGCCAGAATATCGACCATTAAGAGAAATTAGTCGTCGAAATTAGTCAAGAAACGTCATATAAGAAATGAAGTATTTCTTATTCTTACAAAAGTTTGAAAAGTCAATAGCTATTAAAAAAGTAACATCGGTTATTGAAAATAATGAAGAGTTATTGAAAAAGGTTATGTTGGCATGATCATGGCCTAGTCACTACCAGTGGACCTTCATTAATGTTAATTAATGAGTTGCTTCAATACCTTGCTATCTGCACGCTTTTAAAGCAATATTGAACAAGTGACTATACCAGTGTTTTCCAAAGTGTAGGGTCTTTACCCCTTAGGGGTCTTCAATTCTCCATGAGGGGATCGTGAAGCCTCAGTAAAAATAAAACAATATACACTACAGAAATATTCGTTTTTAGTGCTTAAATATATAAATTATAATATTGTAGGGTGTTCATATTTTAACGTTATAAAATATAAGTTACAAACAACGGCCAGTGAAATTTTACATGAACTAAGGGTACTAAGTCTTTTTACATTTGATATAAATATTTTTACATCAAATGTAAAAATAGATTGATAAACACTGATCTGTACCAAAGAATAGTATATAGTAGAAGGTCTGTTCTGTTTATATTGTTTCGCTTTACCAACAAGTAGACTATAATAATCAATCACCATTCCCCGCTAAGCTTTTATTTTTTTATTACAGGAAGGTTTCGGAATGAGACTGAATGGAATACATTTGCTTACGTCATCAAAAGCCATTGATGCGTTTGTGACCATAATCAAGCAACTGCTTCCAGTAAAGATCGGGAAGCGAATTCAAGTTCATAAGGATATGAGCACAGTGTATCAGTATATACCAAAAGACATATTCCCTTCAGAGTATGGCGGGAAGGAAAAATCGCTACTAAAGCTACATTGTAAGTGTTTTATAATTAGAAGTAGCAATTTATGATGCAGTCCATCTCAGTTACTACCATTGATATCGGTTATCTACTTCAAAGAGTGCTGATGAAAGTGAAAAATGCGCTGCTCTTTATGTAAAGTAAAATTCTTAATGTAAAGTTTGATCACCTAAATTAATGTGTCCCTCAGTTACAGCATCCTCCAAACTAAAACACAGCATAACTTAAGACAACTGTTCTGAAACGGAAAGTTATGGCGGTGGTTTACTTTAATCATTAGGTTAATTCCTGCTGTTCCTATAGTCTCGGATTAGAATGGGGCTACGGTATCCCCTGCCTGTCGTAACAGGCGACTAAAAGGGGCTTCAGGGATTGCGGGCGGCAGGAGTGGGAGCTCGACTCGTCCAACCAGATGACCCCGTGCAGAACGGTGGCATGTGAGGTCGCATACCGTTGTAAAGACCAGTCGGTGTGGTGGGCCCAGCCGCTCACCTGGGTTGTGCCCGAAGGGGAAACGCGCTTTGAGGACTCCGGTTGCGTTTCTTTGGAGATCCCGGAGTCCTCTTCGTAGCGCCGAGGACGCCCACCGGGAGGTTTTAGTTCGGTAAAAATCCCACATAACCTGGCGTCGCTCCTACAGCGTCGGGTACCTTTTAAAGGTTTCTCCCTCGATAACAAATAATATACAATAAAAGGCACATAACATACAATAAAAGGCTAATACCTG
>DWNE01006315.1:0-13160 GCA_018249875.1 Cecropterus toxeus
GATGTATCAAACATTAAAAAAAAAAAAAAAATACAGACGAATTGAGTACCTCCTCCTTTTTGGAAGTCGGTAAAAAAGAGAGAACGCGTCTTGAATAATTACATAGAATCGCATATGTATGACTAACTATGGGGGTAGCTTTAGCGGTAACAATTATGAAAATGCGCTCTCAGCTGCCAGCTATTACGGCATGGGGACCTTGGAATAAACAGACTTCGAAATTTGTGCAGGTCCTCTAAATCTCCCCCCCTCTCTTCAGTTCGGTCATAAATGACACATTAAATGAACATTTTAGGGTTCCGTACCTAAAGGGTATAAACGGAACCTATTACTAAGATTCCGCCGTCCATCTGTCAGCAGGCTGTATTTCTTGAATCGTAATAGTTTGACAATTAAAATTTTCATATTATAACATCCATCCATTATAACATCCAATACAAAAAAGAATAAAACAAATATTTGAGGTGGGTGGTGTAAAAAAGATGTTTTTACCGTTTCTATAAAAAATTGTACGAAACCCTTAGTGCGCGAGTCCGACTCACACTTGGCCGGTTTTTTAAGTTTTTTTAAACGCCGACTGAAACAATAGCAATTGAGAACAAAGTATTGGCTGAACCGTTTTGCATTCAACGCAAACACTTGTATTGTATGTGTAGGTACTCGTACGACGCGTTTACAATGCAAATCAGCTTTTGACTTAGTTCAAGGCTTTTTTATTCTGCGGTTGAAGTATGATAAAGTAAAGATATACAGTAATACCCCGAGCTTACGAGGGCGATAGGTGGGACTGAGCGACAACCGCGTAAGTTAAACTCGCGTAAGTCGGGGTATAATTTCGTATAATTTATTTTCAAGTATGGCCGGAAACTGAAGAAAATAGCAAATTAGACAATATGTTTATTAAAGTCCTAAATTATACAAATATGATATCATCAGGCGAATTTGTTTTGATGATTGTGAATTTGTAAAAGACTTCATAAAATGTAACAAAGTAGTCTAACGACTCAAAATTTGTTTGACTCCCGCAAAATTCTATCTCAACTTGCCAATATTATTATTTGTAGAGGAAATGAGTTATTCGGCCGAGAGTGTCGAGACTATAATTTTCAAATTTGTAAATCAAAATTGCGTAACTCCGGGTTCGCGTAAGTTTGGGTAGCGTAAGTCGAGGTATCGCTGTACTGAAAAAGGTGGTAGAACTATTTGTGGTTTGATTCCGGAAGCACCACCGGCACATCTAAGTACAAATTATTCTTTCTACTAACAGCAATGTTATGCACTGCTGTGATCTGCTCTGAAGGGTGTGGTAAAGGTAGACGTAATTACCCGAGGCGTTCCAACTTAGTCCTCAGACTCCGATCTTTGACGACCCACGTGGCAGAGCGGTCATCATAACGGTCTGACGCAAAGTGGGTCTCGAGTTCGATTCCTGGCCAGACAGGAATATGAATAATGAGTTTCGATTTCTGTTCTGAGTATGGGTGTTTGTGTATTCGTCTTTGTGTATCCATGGTAATCACAACACAGGAGAAAATCTTAGTGTGGGGCTATAAGTGTAGAAAGCGCGTGTTTTTATATAAGGTTGATCACACAAGTCCATGGGCGGCAATGACCACTTACCATCAGATGGACTGCGTTGCTACTTCAATATTATAAAAAAGGTACACTTACAGATTAGGGTTTATGAGATGAGTCGTGACGCTTCTCTCGTTTTCAATAAATCTGACCTTTATTTCGACATCTCGAATGAACACTTTTCTGTCTACGGAATTGAATTTGATGGGAGGCGAGTGTACCGCTTTATAGGGCACTGAAGTTCTAAGTGGATCTGAAATGAAAACACAGTAGTTTATTTAACATTGCTAGTAACCAGCGATGCGACTTATAATAAATTCTATATCCCATTTTTACTTACTCCATATAGATGAGCATGACTACAACAGTTGACGCTTTGAGTATAAATAATTAATAAGTACCTACTTAATCACTTAATACCTGTAACTCTCGCTATAATATTTAATCACAAAGATTTGTAACTATACAATTCTACAATATAAATCTGTTAAAATGTGATTTTAGGATAAAACTAATTAATACGATCTTCAAAAGTGGTTCATGTTAATTTTAATTAATTTCGCACACATAATGAAATGTAATAATGGAAAATCGAAATCCGCCAAAGAGCAACGTCTACGGATATCTGGCACATTACTACTAATAACAAACAACCAAAAACATAATTATGTAGCTTGGAATGTGTAGTACCAATTTAGTTTTTTACTACACAACCACGTTTGTGATCGGTTTAGATTTAAGTTTAATCCTCTTTGGATTTGGTTATGATGTTAAAATACGGCAGGAACAACTAAACAACTTTCACAGACACATGCAATTTTATAAATTAGAAATTAATGTAGTGCTTGGCTGGTATTGGAACCCCAGACCTTAATTTACTGAAACATATTTTATTTCTATACTATCTAACGTTTTAATAAAGAAATGGAGGTTCCATTTAATTATCAAAACGTTTGATTAGACATAATACGAATCGATACATTTACAAAATAATTTCCGTTATTAACAAAGAAACATTATTATTAAGTCTGTAACCCAGATTGTAAAGATAGCCTTCGATTATCACGATACCCACGTTCACAATATACACTGACGTATTACATTGCGTTCATTTATCCCTTATCTCGTTATCTGTTGATATCATATTTTGGATACGGCAATGACATGTCCGCATGTAGATTTATTAAAACACTGCACGAACCCGTGGCGTCAGCCGCGTTTACAAATAGACAGACAAAAATATACTAGTAGCATAAAAAATATTAAAACAAAAAACCCGACTGATTAAAGTGTTTCTCCTTTCCCTATTCACCTTTTTGCAGGCGCGATTTTTTTTAAATACATAGCCTACGTCATTCTCCAAAATGAGACAATACTAATGATACGTCAAATGTCACAATCCGTCAAGCCGTTTGGACTGTAGCGCGTGCCAAAGAAATGAACATACATAGTATGTATGTCCATTTCTTTGCGATATGAGCATATGTATGTATTACGTATATGTATGTATTATTATGTATTACATACATATGCTCGAAAAACATTACCCTCCTTCTGACGCAGTCGAAATATAATAATATCTAATGTTTATTATTGTCATTTCCACAAACTTGTTTTGCAAATATAGGTATTCTCATAAATATAGCCTAATCCCGCGGCTCCGACTGCTTTGGTCACGTTTACCACGGTAATAAGTATCTCGTGTGTTAATCCAGGTCAGAAACTATCTGTGTACTAAATTTCAGCAAAATCTGACCAGCAGTTTTTGCGTGTGTAACAAGAGTAATCGACACACATACATCGTCACAAACATTTGCATGTATGAGTATGTATAATATTAAATTTGCCTAAAACCGGTGTAGTTCGACCGGGGCAGTACCACCGTCACACCTATTCCTAGCATGAAGCAGTTTAATAACGTGTTTCGTTGGAAGGGTGTGGGTGCCGGCTTACCTATATGAGGCGACCATGTCAGTCCTCAGAAGTAGCAACGCATTTGTGATCGACTTCATTTAGAACCCTTGTTCTATATGAAGTTGCTTACAGATGCCAATAAGCAACAGTAACCACTTACCATCAGGTGGACTGCATGCTGGATTGCTACTTCAATCTAATAAAAAAAATAAAAAAATATATTAAGTATATTATATTTATACGTGTTCCGTAGTTTTGTCAGTGATGTTGATACAAACTTACAAAATATCGCCATGATATTATTGATACTGCGATAATAATAGTATCTGTTATGGGCGATAAGTTTAATCGATGTTCTACCTATTGTTACTTTATTATCTTGTTTGATTTAAGTCCTTTTAATTCAGGCGAAGTGCGATAAAAAGCAAAACAAGTCTTAGGTAGTTATGCCGAGGACGACCACCGGGGGGTTTTAGTGCGATAAAATTCCCACATAACCTAGCGTCGCTCCCACGGCGTCGGGTACCTTTTGAAGGTTTCCCCCTCTAAAAAATAGTTAGTACATATTACATAGTATGTTACCTCTAACATACGCATGTACTGTATGTGCCTGACGGATGTAAGAAATTCAATTTAGAGTATTAATAAACTAGCCTCCAAATCGGCAGTACGTATTTTTATTTACATATAAATTACAAAATACATTACGTTTAAATACATAATATAAAGGGTAGTGACAGACAGACGGACTGCGGAGTCTTGGTTAAAGAATCCCGTTTTTACTCTTTAGCTACGGAACTCTAAAAAAACACTTCAAGAAGCGTTCAAACTTAGTCTTGATGATAGTAACACAACTTTTATCGATATCAGTTAGGCTGTGTGTCGTATGACCGTAAAATATGACAATTAAGTTCGAATATTAATTTAACAATTCAATTACAAACTGTTAATTTTAACCTACTTTAGTGCTTAAAAATGTACATGTAACATTGTGTGCTTCGTAATTTTAATTCGGAAATTATTATATTGGTTAATTGTAAAGGAATATTTTAATATACCTACTCACTCTTCGCCTCTACGTCTTACTAAAAGATGGTAAAGTATGAGTAAAGCAAAGCGAAGCAAATAAACGGCCCAAAAGTAAGAAAGTCATCAATTAAATTCGATTGATTGTTGCAATTGGAACATATAAAACAATAAGCGATGTGCTAGCAGGATATGTTTACCTCCAAAATGTACCTAATCCATTATAATGATAAGAGATTAAATTTTCATCAAGTGTGATGATGTCATTCAAGCGAAAGTTTATGAGCGTGTAATAAAATGAAGGAATAAAGAAAAAATAAAATATTATAAAAAGACATGTCATGGACCAATATATATACCCCAATTATGATTTATCAACCTAACTGATAATAATATTGATAACAGAGCAAATAACATTGTGTTCTCTAATCACATAAAGAGCATTAAGGTTGTTGACTCACTATTTCAAGGCAGCATTGATTACCTTGTGAACGGTCGTAGAAACTTATATCCAGTAATGATTGAAAGTTACCACTTCCTATTCACTTACCCAAGAGTTTTAAAATTATCGTTCCTTAGTTACATATTAAAATAATAATGTTTTTTTTTTTTTATATTCATATAAATATGAAGTAGCGTGGTAAGTGGTTATTGCCGCATACAAATGTCCATGAAATCTATCACAGATGCGTTGCTACTCCCGAGGACTGAGATGGTCGCCTCATATAAAAGTAAGCTGGCAACCACACCCTTCCATCGAAACGCAAGAACTGCTTCACGCTAGAAAATACATAGGTGTGGCGGTGGTACTTCCCTGGTCGAACTACATTGGTTCTACCACACCTGGCAATTCTTCGAAAGTTTCATATATCCAGATATACAACCTGTCTTTCAGCAACTCAGTACATTATATTATTAATAAGATTGCAGCCGTGTTTACGCTTTTTTGTCCCGATTCTAAAGCTGTGCAAAGGCAGACATGATTAAACCATATCATTTATAAAACTGTATGAACTGTTAATAGTATTAATTGTACAATCTCTCCTCTTTTCTATTATTATTCAGTTACGAAGTTTTTCGTTCGGACCACTTTTAAATTTACTGTCTTAGGAGTTAAAAACAACGTAGTTCTCGGAAACTTACTTAAGAATTAGGGACAGAAAATACGAGTGCTGAATCTAAATAATTTTTAGTTCCGCGGTTAAGATCGCAAGAATTAGATAAATTTATATTAAAAATGATTTTTAACATTTCCCTTTTTTAAAATGATTCCTATCGCCGAACAAATTCACATTACTAAATTAACCGTGCATCGTTATTCAAACTAAATATGTATTCAAAATTTTAGGTTGATGTTAATTGGTTTAAAATTTAGTTACAAAATTTGACCCTCATACGCTTAAAGTTTTTATGGTTTCCACTTATATTTCATATTACAATGAGGTGTAAAATTATAAAAGTCATTAATTATTGTTTTTCATGTGAATATTGAACAATGGCTTTCATTGTTTATAATATATAATTTTAATGTTTAGTTTAGATATTAACTTTAGGATATGCTTATGCAAGAAGTCAAACTACCTACCTAATTATGAGTTAATTTATATGACATGTATATTTTATCATAATTCATTCTTTAAAAAATATATATATTACTTTTAAATTAAAGTAAGAAGTCTTATTAATAATATATATTAAAAGTCCAACCAATTCTAATTGAAATATTTGATATGCGTCGTTAAATCACTTTCCAAAATCCAAATGAAAATTTCAACTAATTCCAAAAACTACTAATCGGATTTGCATGAAATTTCGTACACAGATAGTTTATGGCTGAAATTAAGACACATGATACTCTTTACCTTGGTAGAAGAGGTCGAAGCGGCCAAACGCCTCTGGCGTGAGCTAGTATTATGAATTAAAACGTTTATATATAATGTGGTTTGCTTTTTATTTTCGCATTTTCCAGTTAGATTTCATATATTCCTCATTGACGTACATTTCTAATACCGGCATTAATTTATTTTAAAGATTAGATTTTTTTCTCAGAACTTCTCGCAACTCGACAAGAGATAGCGCTATGCTAGCCTGAATCACGCTATCGAAGTTTTCTAAGATATATTGCATGATATCAATCTCGACTTAAATTCAAGTCTAGCGTAGCTCGATCGCTCGATAATAAGTCGAATTATTATCGAGCGATCGACTTGTCGAAAAGTCTATTTGCTGAATATTTATTCATAATTTTTGTTAGTTATTAAATTTTTTCAATCAGTATATTTATAACTTCATCTGACCTGAATTATCAGTCTCCTCCTTATTGTCCGTCTCGTTGACTGCTACAGATTCCGGCACTGCAAGACTCTCGTCGAAGTCAGAGTCCGGGCACAAGTTCAGGGAATCCAGATGTTGAAATAGTCCCGGTATGCAGTCTCCGGGCGTCGTTCCCGGCGTCGGCGTGTCCATCGCGTAGTTCGTGTAACTGTATAGCTCCTCATCTGGGTAAAAGCGGCAATGGATTAGAAAATGGTAGGACATTTCGTGAGTCGATTCTTATAGGCTGTGGTACCTCCGCCCCACTTATTTTTGTTTTGTAATAGTGTTAAGACAACCTGAAGTAGAATGTCAAACCTTTTTTTGTCTAATAATACGGATAGACAAATGTATAGGCAAATCATCTGTTGATAAGTGGTTACCGTTGTCCATGGACATCTGTAATCAACAACTAAACTTAGTTGTTCATCATTGTATTGATATTAAAATATTGAATTTGATTTATGACGCAGATACCATTATCAATATTATTGTTAACAATGCTTAAACTTTTAAACTTGTACGATAATGATGAAGTAAGACCGATTACTGTAACAAACATAATTGTCCATACAATATTGTTTTAATTTGTTTTTAAAAATACATAAATCACAAGATTAAAACACACTGTGTGATTACTACTGCGGTATTTACTCAAAATTTGATTACTGCAATTGTTGGACACTTTTGTATTAACTTGTACAGAAGCAAAAATTTAAAAAACACGGCCAAGTGCAATCAGACTCTAGCATGAAAAGTTCCATACCACTGTCTGCAAAAAACACCAAAAATTACATTTGTTATATGGGAGCCCACCTTCAATATTTATAATTTTCTGTTTTTTAGTATTTGCTGTTATAGCGGCAACAAAAATACATCATCTGTGAAAATTACAACTGTCTAGCTATCACGGTTCATGAGATAGAGTCTGGTGACAGACATACGGACAGACAGACATAGGAGTCTTAGTAAACCGTTTTTAGCCTTTGGGTACAGAGCCCTGAAAAAATAGTTTCCTGTGGTATTATGCAAAATAGCAGACTTCAAAATTACAAGCAGACAACAGATTCTATACAGATGTAGATAAGATGAATCAATTCTTATGCATGTGAGATCTTTCAAAGAAATGAGTAATGATGAAAACCCTATCTAGAGATTCTGAAGATGAGCCCCTTAAACCGGCAGATAGATGTCTGCCTCTTTCTATACGAAAAGATATTTAAAGCTAAAGATTTTTATTTATTATCATACAATTTCATAATGATCATAATACAAGAATGTAGCATAATGCTTATTTTTCCTTAAAACTTATTTTGTATTGTACTGTTTATTGGTTTAATTTTAGACCAAATTTGCAAAGTGATCGAAAATTATGCTTCAAATTATACATACACACATAAATAAATTAAAATTGATTGAATGCAAATTAAATTATAATTGCATTACCATATGAAATCATTCAGTTTGCTTAATTACTTATTATTCATTTAATATTGAAAATTGTAAATTTGAATGCAGTCTAGAAATCAGCACCCATTTTTCTTTTTATATGAATTTGTAAACAACCATTTAAAAATCTGTATGTTATAAAGTAAAGAATTTAATCACATTTTTAGGCTTCCGCAGCCTAATGTCAAAAATTTGAACCCTTATAGATTTGTCATGTCTGTCTGTCTGTCCGTCTGACCGTATGTCACAGCCACTTCATTCGGAAACAATTAAGACCACAACTTAGTAGGTTAGTGTATTCCGTTAACTGCTTTCCGAGTTATGTACAAAAATAAAAAAATATATAAAATTAACAGGGTGCTCCCCATACATGGAACTGAAATTTTTTTTTTTTATATCTTGCCTAAACGTATGGGGTCTCTATAGAAAGGTCTTCAATAATGATATTAAGGTTTCTAAAACCATTTATCTCAAAGTCGATTATTTGAGAGATATGCCTTTTCAAAGTGGTAAAATGTGCCCCCCTCCCTCTCTAACTTTTAAACTAAGAGAGTGAAAAATCTGCATAAAATATATGTTGTAGATGTCAAGGTAAACTTTCAACAAATATTGGTTCGAACAAGATACAGTTGATAGTTTTTGAGATATAACACTTTTTCAAAAAGTGAATAACATAACTTTGTAATTCATACAAACACTATGAAAACAAACAGCCTAAAGCCTTCCACAATAAATTTACTATTCAACATAAAAATAATTTTTCAATTCGAACCAGTAGTTCCTGAGATTAGCGCGTTCAACCAAACAAACTCTACTGCTCTATTATATTAGTATAGATTTTACCAACAGAGATATATTTTCTCTTCAAGATTTGTGAATGAAGCCTCACCTGCGAGTCCGACTCGCATTTGGCTCATTTTAGTTCTACTTGGTAAATGATCACTACATTAAGTAGTGGAGAAACTAACTTTGAGATTAGAATTCCATTACTATCTACAAGGTGCTTTATCAACTAAATCATGAACTGTTAGGAAAAACACCACCCATGTGCCCATATATTTGAAATCAAACCCAGATAAGATGTCTTTCTACCCTTGAGTAGAAAAGGAAAGGCCTTAGATATGTACGTCTTCCTTACCATATCCTTCAAACAGATATAGTTGAGTTCCTAAAACTGTTGCTATAAGGCAAACAGGTGTGGCCATGGTGTTTCTAGAGTCAAATTAAAAAAGGTATATAAACTTTAAAGTTGCATTACTTATTATGTTACATCTTTTCATTTACAAAAGCGCATTTGCAATATAACAACCTGATTCCTTTGTTCAAATGTTAGCGAGACTTATCATAGGGGTTCAGGCAATTAAACATGATTAATGTAAATCTCTTTAAAATCCTCCTTCTTTACAAACATCACTTCCTTAATAAAAACCTGGGGACAATTGATTTGTACACTTTTTATACATATAGTTTTTTGATTACAAATAGGCCTAAAAAAGTTGCAAGGTTTAACTTGAATTAAGACATCATTGCTTCCATAAGAATAATAATATGAATGTTGTAAATTCATTGCACTCAAAATATTTTCTAGTAATCATATATCTAACACTTCATACAGATTAAGATCAAAAATGCAAATTCACATTTGTAGATCTGGTTCACCACAGCTTGAACCTAGGACTTATCTCAGACAGGTGATTCTTTTTTGGTCGTTATAATTGTCTTATATCCAGAAGAAAAAAGCTTTTCAATCAAACAGTCAAGTATTTCCTTGATTTATATTTAGAAAGGTATGACAATCTTGACAACTTTATCAGTATCTAATGTATTGTTATTTATGACCAAAGAATTTTCCAGTTTTATGATTTCTAAGTAAATATTACGATATTGTGATATAACTAAGGAAAGTATAAGAATTACATCATAACTCACATAGTGTTTTAAAGTTTAATTAGATTAATATTTTTCATTTTATAGCAAATACTTTCATGAAACAACTTATATATTATGTACTCAGTTTTTTGTTTGTTGCAAACATAATGAAAAGGTAATAAATATTTATGTAAAACTGTTCGTTAATTTAAGCAAATATTATGAAAAACTAGATGTTATTAAGCAAATAATATTCTAATGTTTAATAATATTTTTTCTGTACACAAACAATTTGTTGCAATGAAAATTAATTAATAATTATCATAAATGTACTACGACCTGTGTTATCCTGTACAATAACAGTGCGTCAACATCCTTACAAGAAATTATCATCACTAATTGCACAAAAAACACATAAATAACACAGCACAACACTACCTCGCTTAATAAGGTTATGAAAACTGAGCGTCAGTTCCTTTCGTTCCATATGTTCTCCGCTGAATAATGCTGTTATACACCAGTTCAATCGACAATCAACACTGAAGCCATCAGAGCGCTCACAGTCGACACTTGTGTACATAGTCTGTAGATAAGATAGCGATTCAGTTGTTTCACAGGCGTCACGGGGGAACGCCCGATCTTTATGAAACACCGCTGTGATTTAGACGAAAAAAGTTGCGATTTCGTTTATGATTACAATGGAGACGATTCGCAACGGTCCAGTGGACAAGGCTGTATTTCAAGGCTTTAAAGTATTTTAGCTAAGCAACTGGATAAAAATTACTTACAAAACGTCTATACAGCTAAGATGTTGTCTGCACGGCTCATCTTGTTATAAATGAATTAATGGAGTCTGAATGGCTATTTCCTGCTTGATTCATACGTGTTAGTACTAGTTCAAGGATTCTTTGCACAAGAACTTATTACTGGCCGATAATAGCCTTCTAGTGTTTTACTATAAAAAAGTTACTCTTGTCCTTCTTTGAATGAAATGACGTCATGTAAAATTACTCAGACAACTGTCAAAAGCCACCAGGGGATAAGAACAGTCTATATTTGGAATTGTCAGAAAAAACTTATTTACCAAAAATAAAAGTCAAGTTAATTTACCTTCTATGTGGACTTTAATACGTTGCCCTTTTAATATGTAATGACGGCTTAACAATATTAAGGATTTTCATAAAATTAAAGACGCATAAAGTTTATTTTAATGCTCATTTTTACTAAGTATAAATAAGAAATGGTAATAGTATGTGATAGAAAATAGAAGAATACTATTTTAATATTAAAGAATAATATATCGTGAAAATAGATAACTATCGTTTATAAGATGTTATTTTAGATTTCATTAAATTTTTTGTACAGCGTCAAAAATCCGCACGTCACATATCCGAATGCCTCCTGGGGATCTTTTTGAATATTCAATTAGCGGGCAAACAACAGTGGTTTTATTTTAATGTATTCAACATCGGTGTTGTGAAATATATAATAATTATGTTGCTTAGAATTTTTTATATGCTAACTGAAATAAAAACTCACATACACTTTGACTTTGTCTATACTTCACTATTCATTTATAACTGGAGGACCTTTTTTAGGGGCTAAGAAGTTAAGTTTTAGATTGTAGACAAGTGAATGGACTTATGTGTTTTTTAGTACTGTATTTTTTATATTGTATGCCTAATTATGGATCCGAGAGGCATCTCCATGTTATGTTCGAAAATCCGAACAAATCGGTAATCCAAACTAACTATGGCTCCAATTCGTTCGGATTTCTCTGTCGGTCGGACTTTTTGTGGAACATTCAATCATGTACATTTACTTATATTATTGGTGAAGTGTCACAACACATAATACGTATAAAATATATAATATAATATTTTATATATTGTGCGTACATCTCAAGAAGTATTTTCGATTAGGTTGATTTACTAAAATGATTTAATTGGTTTAAATTATGAAAATATTACTTATTAAGTAGACACGATTTAAAATATCAATATTTTATTTAAATATATATAATATAATATATTTCATATATTTTACAATATAATATATTGTATTGATATTGTTTTATAAAAGAAAAAAATACATACAGTCGAACATAGAACCACCTCCTTTTCAAAGTCAGTTAAAAAATAAATAATAATTGCAAAAAATGAAGGTTTTGATCTCCTGTTTTTCTTACACTTGGTGTTATGCTCCAAGGTATACGAGGTGACGTATTAGTTTTTCGTTCGGAAATATGTTATTAATTAGAAAATCTAATTAATATATAAATATAATAAATAACCTTTTTTATTGTCTTAAAAACTAGTTTAATTATCAATAATATATTATGATAGTGATATCACAACAAAATAAAACATGGAAAAAATATGTATGAACGCCTTGTTAATTGTCTAGAGCAACGAATTGCAGTCCTAAGTTTTAATCTGTAACGTGTTATTTTCATATAGTTTTAGTTTAGTTAGTAGTAGTTTTAGTTCGTTAGTTGTTGTTTCCTGTCTATCCTCTGTAAAAATTAATTTGATATTCTTTAAATGTTATGCTGCGAAATATTACCTACATACAAGTAAAATACCATTATCATAGTGAAATAATACGATTTTTCCTAATTGTAATAGATTGTATTTAGTTTTGCATATAAAATACGAAGTTGCCTACTACTGAACTACGGCAGGTTTAGTTCAATCATAGATAAATACTAATATACAGTTCAATTCAGTCCTCCAGTTATAAATGAATAGCGAGTAGTGTATAATATATACTGATATATATTTTTTACACGTTAAGTGCTTACAACATTCACTTTAAGGTCACATTATATTTTGAGCGAATTTCAATAAAGTTCTCACCGTAATTTCATATCCATATAAGATCGGACACATGTGTATTTGTTTTCAAAGGCTGTCGGTTGCATGACGCGGAAAGACTGACGTAGTGATGGTCGACTCGAGTTACTAACTCGAGTTAACTCGAGTTATGCTTAACTCGAACCAACTCGAGTTATG
>DWNE01006316.1:0-13159 GCA_018249875.1 Cecropterus toxeus
AACTCAAAATGTCTCAAAAGAAACTCAAAAAAAAATATTTAAAAACAAGATCATACAATTTGAAATTACTCAAATTTACTTTACAACTGAAAAGGCTTAAATGAATGATAAATCTAATAAGTAAATAATTATAAATGACAAATTATTGTATACAATAAATAATTAAAATATCCTATTATTATGTCAGTGAGAAGATATATAAATTAATTTACCGGATGTGAATCTAGGCTCTGGTCAACTAGTAGGTGGTTCAAATGGCCCGTCTATATTTACACGCATAAATCAAATAGCTAGAAGATTTTACAATCGATTTTAAATAAATAAAACTACATAATGACTTCATTAATTATTCACAAAACGTCGAATTTAATTGATAAAAAAATGCAATAGAAGTTTGTTTACGGTTTAAATATTTAAATGATCCCAACCAGTTTGACGTCTTATGGCAGCGGTTTATTTGATTAAATTAGTAAATGTTGACATTTCTTTGTCCTCAGGGAAAGCCCGAGATGTCTATCACGGGAGTCGTCGGGTGCCCCTCGGTGTCCATCCAACGATTCGGTATACTCCGGCAGGAGCGCTCCGGGGCTTCCATTACCTGCGGCATTGTCAGCGGCGTTGCCAGCCGCGCTGCCCGCTGCCTTACTCCCGCCACACTCTGCCGCTGTCGCAGCATACCTCGGCGCAGCCGCCGCGGCCGCTCAGCAGCGTCTTCTCATGTCCTGCCACGAGGACATGACGGACTCCGAACGAGCCGACGCAGTTCTTGACTTCAGCACGAAGCGAAGCGAATCTCCACACGATGACGAGGATCCCGATGATGCGGTCAATCTTAGTAAGAATGAAAATGGGCCCTTAGATTTATCAGTCGGAACACGAAAGAGAGGTCCAGAGGACTCGCCATCTCCCGTACCCACGAGAAAAAGTTCCAGAACGGCAGATTTCAAACCATCTCCTACGTCATGGAACACCCCAGTGCCACCTCATTTACCTTTCTTTGCCGCAGCCGTTGCAGCACTATCACCAAAAAGCGGTGTCCCGGCTGAATGGAACGGCAAACTGAAACATGGTACGCCGACACCGAGTGACGCTACAAAAGCACTCGAAAAAATGAGCGAATTGAGCCGACTAGGTGGCGAGGAGCTGTTCAGATCTGTACAGAATGCTGCTTTGGGAGCTGGATTGACACCAAACGCTGCCGCTCGTCACTCAGCCTGGCAATCTCATTGGCTTAACAAAGGCGCGGACCAGACAAAGGACGTATTAAAATGTGTCTGGTGTAAAAAAAGTTTCAATTCCCTTGCCGATCTAACAATTCATATGAAGGAAGCCAAGCATTGTGGCGTAAATGTTCCCGTACCCCCATCGACTGGAGCGCCCATTCCAACATCGCTTCATCCGCCTTCGAGTTCGCCATCGACGCCATCCCACAATTCATCGTCTTCTAGCGGATCATCTAAACCTAATCATAGTGATCTTAATATGCTTATAAAAGAAAATATGCCTATTCCTAGAAAGTTAGTTCGTGGTCAAGACGTCTGGTTAGGTAAAGGTGCTGAGCAAACTAGGCAAATATTAAAATGCATGTGGTGCGCGGAAAGTTTTCGTTCACTGGCCGAAATGACCAGCCATATGCAACGCACTCAGCATTACACTAATATTATATCGCAGGAACAAATTATTTCATGGAAGTCTTCCGATGAAGCTAAGGGTTCAAATTCTAGTGCTCCGGGTACTAACAGCGCAGTCCCGCCCAGCACAGGCACAAGTAGTCACGTAAGTGCAGTATTGACATGTAAAGTATGCGATCAAGCATTTAGTTCCTTAAAAGAATTAAGTAATCACATGGTTAAGAATTCGCACTATAAAGAACATATTATGCGGTCCATTACGGAAAGCGGTGGTAGGAGACGTCAAACTCGCGAAAAGAGAAAGAAATCTTTGCCAGTTAGAAAGTTACTCGAATTAGAGAGAGCGCAACACGAGTTCAAAAACGGTGAGGGCAACGGGGTTCCTATGGGGAAACCGATTAGGGATTTCGGCGCGGGTAGTCGAATAACATGCGAAAAATGCGGTGATAAAATAGAGACAGCTGTCTTTGTAGAGCATATAAGACAATGCATAGGCGCGCCGATGTCGAATAGCCAAAGGAATTTTCTAAAAAGCGCGCTTCTTTCCAATAATATTATCCCTCCCGACGTCCCCGGTCACATCACGCCAACCGGTCGGGATGGCCGCAAAAGTATTAACGAGGAGCTTCCTTCCCCCGGCTCTGCTCACCATCGCTCCCCGTCGTCCGTGAATGATTCCTCCCCGAGTTCCAAAGATCCCAACGGCAGCAACGACAAAAGCTCGTCGCCCTCGGTACTCAATGCCATAGAACAATTGATAGAGAAAAGTTTCGACACTCGATCGCGGCATTCTGTACCTGGCATGCCCGGCGGAGCTTCCCACGCTCCGATCGGCTCTAGTATTTTAAAACGATTAGGCATAGACGAGAGCGTAGACTATACGAAACCCTTAGTAGATGCGCAAACGATGAGTATGTTGCGCAGCTATCATCACCAACAGGGTTACGGGCGCCGCGAGCGCAGCGGGAGCGAGTCCAGTTCCATGTCGGAACGTGGCGGTAGTAGGGTGGAGTCGCTCACGCCCGATAGAAAGTTAGATGCGTACCATATGACTCCGCGCACTACCCCCGACACTCGCGGCTCTCAGACTCCGGCCTCCGAAGATCGCCCTACAGAGATGCGAATAAAAAAGGAGGTCACGGAGGAGGATGAACGCGAGAACGGAGTAGATCTGAGCAGTCAGCCTATTCGTGTAAAGACTGAGATCGACGATGACGACGAACAAGGTAGGCCCGGGAGCTCGGCCGAGGAAGATGTAAAGCCAAATGTTTCCAAGCGCGAGAGCGAGGGACCGAGCCCCGCGGCCAGCCCTCGCAGCCCGGCTAGCGATCGCTCCGCCCCTACTCCGGGTGCCGAGAGGAAACCGGCTTCCAGCTTAGGCGCTCTATCTTCCATGTTCGATAACTTAGCCGGTGGCGGGTCGTCCAGCGAGCCGAGCTCCTCTCGCCGTGGTGGTAGTCACCCTTTAGCAGCACTGCAAAAGCTGTGCGATAAAGCCGAGACTAACCCGTCACGAGCTCCTGCGCCAGCGCCGTCGCCGGCCGGCCCACCGAGCATTCTAACGTTCAGCTGGGCCTGTAACGATGCGGTAGTCACCGATTCTATAATGAAGTGCGCGCTATGTGACACTCCGTTCATATCTAAGGGCGCATACAGGCATCACTTGTCTAAGATGCACTTCGTTAAGGACGGTGCGTTGCCGGAGCCGGTGCCCATGAAGGCACCGCCCGCGGCCGGGTCCCCCGGTACCCACAAAAGCGGGGGGTCGAACGCGGCGTCCCCACAGGACCCGCGTAGTCCCTCTCAGTCCTTCGACGAGAGTCCCCACTCCAAGTTCCTGAAATACACGGAACTCGCGAAGCAGCTGTCCAGCAAATACGTGTAGACGGTAAGGGTCGGCCGGGCCATCAGTTGTGATGATACCATATCTTGCTACGTTGAACCTATGTAGGTTAGGTCGCGCTGCGACGGTAAGTATTTCGAAACTCTTTGCCAATTTAATTATTTAGGTAATCGTTAGAATTCACCGCATAGTTCGGTTAGTGTAATTAACGTCTAGCGACATAAGTATACGCCAAACGTCTTACGTTCGTTAAATGTAAGAGAATATTTTCAAAATATTGCCTTTAGAGAGGACGGTCGGCGGTCGTGCGGCCGGGGCTTATCTTCCACACTACGTTGTAATTCCATTTCGATAATTGTAAATATAAGTCACATTAAGTCTTAAAGTTCGATTCGATCTCTTGTAAATGTATATTTTTTGCTAATAAAATCTAAATGATAAATTACGTTGGTAATGTTAATGGTAGCCGGCCCTCGCTGCCGCGGTTGCGGCCCTTACAGTATTTTAAATTTCGTTGCAATATCGTTTTTCTTTCGTGTTACTTAATTTTTTGTAAATCAGAGTTAGGTTTAACGTTTTAGTTACTCTATGTATATTTTGAAGTATTTCGGTGAAGTTTTGATATCCGTCGATGCCTGTAATCTCAGAGATCCAATCTCATTCGTTCAGTTGGTGTAAATACTACGCAGTTGGACATAGAACGCAATATTATTACAATCTCCTTAGTGTAAATTTCGCTCTAGGTACGCTCCTTGCGAGGTTGCTATTTATTATTTAGTGTTAAGTACGTAATGTTAGGCGACTCTACTGTGAACCCTTGTATACCAATGTACCAGCGTTAGGGTTGTCAAAATCAACCTATTGTATTTAAAAAGTGATAATACGTTATACAATTTTTCTTTGAAAGGACGAACATTCGTATACGTTTAGGACATTCTGTAATGAGATATCTTCCAATTGTAACAGATATACGATGATGTATATACGGTACTTGAGTGTAAAAACTCTTTTATATTTAATAAAAATATTGTAAACTGTAATGTAAGTTGAGACGAGATATCAGTACAGACCAACGTGGGCTTGTGGTGCGATCATAGAGTAGTAGAGCCTTCGCGGCATTAACAGGTCACTGGCTGCAAGCGAACCCTGCGATTCTATAAACGCACCAATTTCTGGGCACAATTAAAAGTTACAATTACAGTGAAGCTACATTTTTGAAAATTAATCTTTTTTGCTAGTCTTCATATATTTTGTGAGTTGGAACTTCACGTTTCTCTATAATTGTGCCCCGAAAGATCGTCATAAAATTGTGAAATTTTAAAAGATAAACTATCATTTTAACGATAATAATGCAACATACGGACAAACTATGTATACGCTAGCTCTGATGAGAGATTTTTGCTCATTCTTAATAAAAAAGGTGTTGAAATATTGATTTTACCAAATTTAATAATCTTATTTAATATTTTATGTTGTATTTCAAAATGCAATTAAAAGCTCAAAGAAATATATATGTTAAAAATACTTTACAAATGTATTTTATTTATTGAAACCTTAAACCCAAACACAAGCTATTACATAAAAATTAATTAATATTTATTAATTTTACATTACACAATACGAATTACATAAATTGTCAAAATGTGTAAACTTAGACGAGTAAAATAAACTTCATCCTAACTTAGAGTTGAATTGTACTTACAGTATGACACGAAGAGGGTTCTGGGTTCGATCCCCGACCAGAAATGTGAATGATGAATTCAGATTTCGTTCTGAATGTTTGCATCTTATTTGGCCATGGTACCACGTAGTACATACAAAAAATCTTAGTGTGGGGCTATGAGTGTATATAACTTTATATTCTTATATTTACTTTATAAGGATGGTAATGTTTTTCGAGTGTGTTCATTAAAGTCTATCCCTTTGCCACGTTATATAGCCCTAAACGGCTTGATGGATATTAACATATGAAGAGTTTTGGATTTGTTACAATTGTTAGAGTAACATAGTCTATATAATGCTTAGAAACGGCGCCTGTAAATAGAAAAAGGTAAAGGGGCGAAATAATTTTTATATAACTTTATGGGTTTTAAGTAAATATACCATCAAGCACATACATATACATATGATTTATACTATTTCAACACAACCTGGCCGCCTCAGGTAAGAATTTAATCATATCTGGAGTTATTTACAGATACCTAGGGCAACCGTGGCCACTAACCATAAGGTAGACTACTATCTTATTATTAAAAAACGTTAATTTATTGCATTATAAAAAGAAACACGTGCTTATTTTAAACCTTGCTTGCTACATAGTAATATTTATGATATATTATGTATTATATGATAATTAGACATACCATACCAATACTGTCACGACAATGTCAATATAATTACATCTATGCATGACTAAATAATATATAAACTTTTTAGACAGTCTATTAATATCAAGATTCCAACAATAACGCTTAATGATGCAATAATCCTGCATATTTATCACTTAACTAGTAACATGTAACATTACAACAAACCTGAAAAAAAAAATGTTTGTATTAAGTATATCTAGTATAAAAAAGACGCTCTCTACACTCATAGCCCCACACTAGATTTTTCTCCGGTGTTGTGGGTGCCATGGACACACAAAAACGAATACATAAACACCCAGACCCAGAACAGAAATCTAAACTCATCATTCATATTTCTGTCTGGCCGGGAATCGAACCCGGGACCCACTGCGCGTCAGTCCGCTATGTTGACCGCTCGGCCACGCGAGTCGTCAATATAATATAATACAAGCAAAAATGTATATTTAAGTTTTATTGTCGTGATAATAAAAAATGATGCTCTTCCCATACTTTTTCTCTCCTATTAACAGGTGCCATATTAACATATTAACAGGTTATATAGCCTATGTCACTCTGTCAACTGAAAGGATTAAAATGATATGTCATACGTCACAATCCGTCAAGCCGTCTGGGCTGTAGCGCGCTAAAGAAATGGACATAGGTACATACATACAACATACATACGCTCGAAAATCATTACAACTCTTCTGACGCAGTCGAGTAAATATTATGTCACATAATGTAATTGACAAAATTGTAAGACTGACAACGCTCAGCTTACCGAGGGCCACAAAATATAACATATGTTAGGTATTTCTAGATTTAGCTTTCCAATAATGAAAGAACTAATAGAATTAGTTCAGTATTTTCAGATTTAATCGATTACAAACAATATGAGAAGTAGACATTTTTTGAAAATGAATCCTTTATTGGATTGAAATGAAGTGTGAAGGCAAAGTTGAATTTTTTCATTGTTTTATTAAAATAACATAAGCTCGACGTTTTTAGAGTCCAAAAGGGTAAAACAGGGCCCTATTGATAAGCTTCCACTGTCTGTTAGACTATCTATTCTACCTTGATATATAGACACTCGAAATGAGTATGTATAAATTACTTTAGTTCCTAATATTACAATAAACAATATTTTAATGAAGGTTAATGAAATGATTTCCATGTTGTTGTTCCAATCCAAATTGCGTAATGTGATATCATACTAGGAATAAATAAGCAAACATATCTGGATTAACAAACTTTACAAGACTTTCCACAAAAATTTAAAACTGTTTATTTTTAAATCTTACTTACAAACGCTGCTTATTATTTAAACATTATTTGCAATATCTTGACATGTTTAGATACAGCTATATATTGAAAAAATAATTAGTATTCATTTATTATTCCGTATAAAGTCATCGCCAACACGTTAGATCAAATTATAATCAACACATCAATTATTTAGCCGCTGCCCTTAGATTTAAGGACCCTAAGGATCACTCAACGAGACGTCTTAACTCGAAGAAACCCCACCTTAATCACTTTAACGACACCCATTCATCGCTCGCTACTGATTTTCTTTCGCTAAGAAAATGCTATTTTATCGTACATTACGCAGTTAGTACTGTGCCGTTGAGTTACACAGAACAAAACCAGTAATGTAGTGTGCATTACTTAAAATAACGTAGTGAGTTTTCCGCGCTCAGTCCCATACGATTCTTCCAACAATAACGCATACGTTGCGTTATCAATGTTGCTTGATTATTTGAAGAGAGAGGAAAAGCAGCAATGGACACCGTTGAGGTACACGATTTTGCAAGCACGTCAATCAAACGTCGCAAACAAAAGCGTGTGAATACACGGGACAATTTTCTCCATTAAAATGTACATTTGAATTGATTTATTTAGGAAATATTTTATTTTAGTGGATATTTTTTGTGACGTTCAACCCAAGAACACAAGGAGTAAAATTGGTTTTAAAATTTTACTACGAGATAATTTTAATTGTAATAAAATTTAAAAAGTAACAAAATGTAACAGAACGTACATATTTTAAAGTTAACATCATATTCGCATCAAATTTGATGCTTGTATTTATACGTACTTGTTTCTACGCTAAAACAAAGAAAATGTAGCAAAACTTTATTTGAACCGGCTGTTTAAACCGGCTACTTATTACGGTTCAAAATATCCGTTTAAGTAAAGGACATCGGGGAAGGCCGCGTAGGCTTAATAATAGGGCTCTTACAAGTAGCCCTAAAAATTAAATTATTTACTACAATTTATAGCCCCGTATGTTATTAGAGCACCCCTTTCGTTCTCGACCCCAGTTGTCTGTACATCTAATAATGGGGACTAATTAAAATGACGTTTTGTTGTATATCATTAAATTAATGAACGCCGCAGCCCAAAATACTACGATATGAGTATTCTCTCTGATAAATAGTTTTATTTGTACGAAAGGTTTGTGTGTTTATAGATATTGACTATTTTTGGGGCCCGGGTGGATTTTAAGTTTTAAGACGTTTTCCAATTGCATTCTTTCAGTTTCATAATCGGATAATATTTTAAAAATACCTCAGTGAGAAAGATCAAGCTTTGAATTATATAAATAATTAAATCCATTGATATAATAGTTTGTCAGTGTTGCTCTTATTAAATACATCTTTATTCTGACAGAAGGCAACAACCCTTTCATAGATTTTTAGTTAATAAAATGCCACTAAAGTTTTTACCCGAAAATATAAAAAACCTTAAAGTTTGACTTGATATATGTCCTTTAATTTGTACTAAAATGATAAAAGTTAATTATTCAAAAAAAAAATGCTGTAAATTCTTTCGTTTCAATTTCCTTAAACTAGCCTACCGATTTAACCCTTCACGGCTCAGGTATGTTTCAATCTGAAAGCTGTTCCATCAATATTCTCTAGTGTGACCGATGAGGCCTGACCCCTCGAGTAAATAGCCAGATTCGGACACAATAAATGATTTACTCTGAGCCGGCAATGAGCGGATTGATAGGCCTCGGTGGCCCCGCATTTGTCTCGAGGGTTAAGCCGGACAGATGTTCTCCGTAAGTAGGGCGGGCAGTTTCTTAAGAAGTGTTACCTATAAACGGAATGAGCTTTTTATCAAACTGAACTGAAGGTGTTCAAGCTCATTCAAGTATAAAAGGTAAATTTCGTCGACTTTTCACACCTAAGGTCAAATTGTGCCTGGCCTTGGCCATCAAGAAAGTGTTGCTAAGTCTTTATCCCATAAATCTTTTAAAAACTTCATTAGCTTATGTCGTAAATATTTTTTGTAACTTTAAAGCATGTGCCAAAACAAATGATAGTTAATTACTTTTCATATTAAATTCAAGAACTAAACGAGCGTAAATTAATTGATTAGGGTTAGTAAGGCCAGATTCCAGCAAGGATTGCAAGCCATCTGTGTGATGTTAGCATCTACTGCAATAACAAGCCAAGCGTGATTACTATTGGAATAATCCCCTATTAAAGAGGCCTATGTCGATCAGTAGACCTCAAAAGTTGTATGAATAGATGGATGTCAGTCACATAGATGGAATTAACAGACGAGCGGTAGTTGGCGATTAGTACCTAGTCACTACTGTCCATGCACAGCTATATTTACACCATATACGAAGAGGACTCTTGCCTCTATCTATACTACGCGCTACTTCAATATCAAATCGGTATAAAGTTTTCGTAATACTACTAGGTATTAAAAGACATTACTGCAATTTACAAATAGTTCTACCATCCTTAAGATTTAAGCAAACTTTTTCTTTATTACTTCCCTTACACTGTTTATCATAAGTTTATGATGAAAGTGGTATTCATCGCCACTGGATATAGATAGAATCCAACCCGTCAGACGCTGGCTAACAGTTTAACTGCCACAAATATAGGACAGGCATTCGTCAACCCGTCTGCTAAAGAGACATTATTTTGACAATGTTGCATTCGTACATATTGTAATAGTTTTCCTTTGACGCTTAGCCAATTATTTTGTGGCTGATTTATGAGTAAAGTTCGCTTTCCAGACGATTATTTTTAATTTATTACTTTTGAGTGGTCATTATAGTCGGAGAACTACGACTGAATTAATTCTTGACATCGTAATGTGTCTAATGACCTGTTATTTAATACATTGACTCAACACACGACACAAAAGAATACGAGTCATTAATGATTATGTTAAATTGGTGAAAGTTCTTTATTTTGATTAAAGAATTTAAATATGTTTAAAAAATGATCCGTTTGTAATTAAATCAGCAACTAAGTGGATTTTAGGTTTAATTTAGAAAATCTTAAAATCTTAATTGGTAAACATGGTTAAAGTTGTATACTATAAATATATACAAATATAATAATAAAGTAGGTATATACACATAACTTTCAATTATTTTAGATTTTTAATTAACAAACCATTATTAACCTGTATAAGTTATTATACATTGTTTCTTACATTTTCCGCAATTTTTACATTTTGAAATTCAAAAGTTCCATCAGTCGTAAACGTGTTAATCAAACTTAAAACTTCATTGCCTTTGTACCTCGATTTAACCCTCAAACGTTACAGTACAGCTCGAGCCATAACTTAGCGGAACAAACGTGCACTCAACGCCATCTGTCGGCCCTGATCGATGACACGACATGTGTCCATTATCGCTGCGACTTTACGAAGAATGTCACAAAAACGGCAGTGACGATGTCATTAATCAAATTATATGCCATTTTAAGCCGACACTGCAATCTCGTTCTCGTTCAAATTTGCGATAAACGTTCCCGGTTCTTTTTTCAAAATCTGGACGGTTGAACATCGTGACCGGTGAGTGCACATTATTGATTAATTGTTGAGATCTGCCGATATTTTTTTGAATATAACATCATTTATCAAATTGTTGAATGAATACCACTTCTAATAATTCCTGGAGAACTTAGAATAGTACAATAAATAAATATCTTCGTTTTAAATAATAATAGGAAAGCATAAACTTTTATTAAAGGAAATAATTGAAGTATTTAATCCAATACACTAAAGGTTTATTAGACAAGTATAATACGTTTTAAATATACATAGATTCAATTGTCTGAAAACACTATTACCGTAAAATTTCCTTTTAAGTTCCATGGAGTGAAAACCCTGTCCTTGCTCGGTGCTCGGACGATGACGAATGAGTGACGGATGAGACCCGATGCAGACTTATCCCCGTTCATCTATCTAGCGACGTTGACGGGTTGAATGAATGCATGGTATTTTCATGCTGAGTTTATGTTATAAAATTGTAAGTAGGTAAAAATGATAAATGAAATAAAAATGTAATTTTTGATTTGCACAGCCCATATATGATAGAAAGTAATTATATTGATAAATTATATATTATCACTTTAGATGTTAGTAACAGCACTTTTGTTTTATTGTTGTTAAGTTGCAAAAAAAATATTGTATAATATTTCCATAATGTGTTAATGTCAGAATTTTTATAATGATCATAAAATCTAGTTTATAATGATCATTATCACCTAAGTAATTGTCCAACATAGAAAATATTTTCTTGTAAATGTATTTAATACCATCTTATATCTTTACCGATATATTATTTTTATTCCCTCTTTAATACCGTTATATTAATCGCAAAGCTTATTAGTATTATAAATAATCTGTAATATAAAAGTATCTGTGGGCCTGACCAATTAACAACTTTTAATAAACTAACTGTAAAAAGCAACCACTGTTACATTGTACCCATAAACATTTCAAAAACTTTCAACATGTATGTAACATATTTAAAAATAATCGTAATTACGCTTTTCATTCCTAAACTGAAAATGTATGCTCTTTTTAAGTTTTCCTTAAGTTCCATTAAGTCTACCCAGCTCGCTCGGTGCTCCGACGATGACGGATGAGTGACGGCGCGGGGCAGCGAGACCCGCTGCAGACAATCCCCGTCCATCCATCTACCGACGTTGACGGGTTGAATGAGTGCCGTATGGTATTTTCGTACCGAGTTTGCGCTGCAAATATTATTCAAGGAAAGTAAACTATGAAAATAATAGCTGTAGGAAATTTTAATTTATTATATTTCAAATATTGCGTACTACTTGTACTTATAAGTATGTTTTGTACGTGTTATAGGTACGTCATTCAAGTCAAACTGACATCTTATATGTAAGTTTTTTTAAAGTGTCTGTCATTCGTTATATAACGTAACGGAACTTAGGAAAAAACTTTGTCAAAAGTAATATAAGTTTTATTTATCAGTTATAAAAAAATATCACAAATGTACTGGGGTAATAAAGGCCAAGAAAAGACTTAACTTAAACTTGATAAGGCTATCAACTTTAGCTAACATTCACAGTCAAGACACAAATTAAAACAGAGTATCTAGAAACATAAATATTGCAGTAAAGTTTCTCATGCCATAGATGAACACTACGAAAGGGATTTGCATCCCCTAAAGGCTAAATATAGGACGAAAGCTAATAATACTGCTTCCATTTAAGTATTCGTTATAAACGAAAGGGTATCGTATTTCATAACAGAGTCGTGCTCGTCATCACGGAGACATCTCGCTGACAGCTGATTGAGAATTGAGAAGGGTCCGTTCACAATTTGTTGTGTGAGTCAGGTGT
Organism: Cecropterus toxeus; assembly: GCA_018249875.1. Lineage (NCBI taxonomy): Eukaryota > Metazoa > Arthropoda > Insecta > Lepidoptera > Hesperiidae > Cecropterus > Cecropterus toxeus. The sequence goes on from DWNE01006316.1 coordinate 12,458, forward strand.
ATTTACTTATTAATTGTAAATTTATTTAAGAAATAGCAAGGGACTTGATGAAGAAATTCGCTGCAGATCAGAACAGTTATAGAAAATAGATTTTAGGAGAATAAGAGAGAGACAGAGAGCATTAGTAGTTTGTTATTTTATTATCCAACTGAGTCAGAAAGAGGGTGATGTTATGCGAGCAGCCCAAATAGTTTGAGGGATTGTATGATGTGGTATATCATTAGAATCGATGCAGTTGCCAAAGTGAAATAGGCTTTATAAATATGACATCTGAGGACAGAAAAGAGAGGGAATGGGGAGAAATATATTTTTATCATAGTAACGATGTGGATATCAAATTAAAGCTAATAAATAGACCATTCCAAATATACTAAAAAGAAACCATTAAATTTTATATATTATTAAGTCTTTTAACATTGATATATTTCAAGATTTTTTTTATAAGTTTAGAGAAAAGTTATTGAAGCATTTTTATAATAATTTAATGTTTAGTGATTAATGCTTAGTAATAATAAGAATAAGGAATAACAATTAATAATAATTATTACGAATAATTATTATTTTAATAATAATAATTAGTAGTAATAATTAGAAATAATAATTAAGTTTATGTAATTTTTGCAATATTAGAATATGATTTTGTAAATTTTAGTTTATAAGTATTCTGCTATTTTTCTTTCGTTAGTAAGTTCAATTGTTACA
>DWNE01006317.1:0-13159 GCA_018249875.1 Cecropterus toxeus
TAAATAAATATCGGATCTACTTATGACAGTATCTACAGGGGTAGGTATGTTATCATGGTGTTTATAAATTTCAGAGAATATCCGAACTTTTTCTTTCGTAGACCACCACGTTTAAACTCCCACCTTAACAAAGCTATAGCTACGCCCATGGTGGGTACAATATCAATGAAGTTATGTGAAAAGTTTACAATGTTAATCTCCGATTTTTATATGTACATCGGTACAGATTTGAAGCTAGGGTTAATAATGTTTGTTCTACCGTCATCTTTTCAAGACTTATCAAAGTATTCGTATCTATACCAATGCTGTCGAATAAAACGATTTTTTTAAACTAGATGGCGCTGGTAATAATTAAAACAAATATGAACTATGCATTGGTACGGGAAACTTCAATTCGCGCTATAAATACACTCTGAGCAGATTCCCTAAGTTGCTAAAAAGTATATCTTCAAAAATCTTCATTTCGGTAGATTACAGTAAATGAGGATTGGATCGGGCGCGCCATCCTGCACCTGGTCGAGCAGGAGAAGTATGTGGTGGAAGGAGGGGGCGCTGTCGGCGTGGCAGCTATCATGGCCGGCTTGGTTCCCGAGCTTAGTAACAAAAAGTATGTATAGACATAGATTATTCCTGTTTATAGGTACAATTCTCATATACCAAATCAAGACTCTATTCTGCCGCCCCGAAGATTCGCCGCCTGGGGCAACGCTCCTCTGCTTCTCGAGGCAATGCCACTGATAAAAATAAAAAAGGCTTGAGTCATATATTTTTTTTACCAAATATCTATGAATCCCCCATGAACAAAATATATTCATTTTTATTTATTATAGGCTAGGGCTATATAAAAAAAACATGATTTCTCGCTTGAATTGGGTTATACTCAGTGAGGTTATACATCATGCCTATTACGGGTGATTCGGGGTGAATTTGTTAAAGTTTTCTGTTAACATTACGGCACATTAGGCTACGGAAAATGAATTTAAATACAGAGTGGTGTGCATCCTATCTGGCGGTAACATCGATACGACAATTCTGGGCCGCTGTCTGGAGCGTGGTCTAGCTGCGGAACAGAGGCTGGTGAAGTTCAAGGTGACGGTGAGCGACCGTCCCGGCGGCATCGCTGAACTGTGCAAGCTCATCGCGTCTATTGGAGTTTCCATTAAGGATATCATGCAGGAGCGGGCGTGGATCTTTGGAGATATTTTCAGCGTTCGGGTATGTTGATTTAAGCCTTAATACTCAACATATTTTTACATACTTCGTTATAACTAATAAGGGTGGTAGAGTCCTTTATGTTCGATTTTGGAGGCTTATAGCTCAATATTGTTTTGTTAAGCATCTATGTCCGACCTAACACTCTTATATATCTGATAGGAATCTTAATCCAAACTGGAGTTGATTACAGACGTTCGTGGGTGGCAGAAACATCAGATGTGCTAAAAGTTCAGCTGCTACTTACATTCTGTTAAAAAGTCCAAGCAGCTAAATACAACCCATTAGCATATTTTGTATAATATTGAGTGTTATAGACACTTATTAGGGGCGTAGCTGTATCTGCCGTATCAATTATACGGGGCTCTTGGGCCTCGGGGGCCCCCACCATGCGTAAGCAAAAATTAATGAAAACTTACCAAATTTTAACAGATAAATAATTATGATGAATGAATAATTTTAATTTGATGCATACATTTTTATATTATTTTGTGAGAAATCTTTTCCCTTCCTAATATATGTATCTTCTCTTCATAGTCTTAGACTTTTAGATAGGTATGCAAAGTATTTAACGTCATTATACTTAAACTAATCAAAACACTCGCCACTGTAACTTACCTATGTATATTTTATATTTGATGTATTCTATAGTTATATTTTGTTTTACAGGTGAAAGTAGTCTGCGAAACACGTGGCCCCGAGCACTTAGATGAGCTCCGCAAGATCATCGCCAGTACTTACCGAGAGTGGTACTTCGCGCGTGAATGGGAGGATTGTCGTCGACCGAGCACCGACTCCCTTGACGACGTTTCGCACTAAGATTTCTAAATTGCAATTTACCTCGTATGTGTATGATTTTAGACCATTATCGCGGAATTGATACATTTGAATATGTTACGGGTACACACGAAGTATCGAAAAAAATAAATATGGCGCGTAACAAAAAAAAATGTGACGCATAACAGAAGAAAATGTGACGCGTTAGAGAATAACAAAAAAATGTGACGGCAGGTTTCTCTCATACATCGAAAACGGCACATGGTGACTATCGGAAACATTAAAATGTACCATGTTTACATACATACATTCTTATTTGTTAACATACAAAGCTTGTGCCTTCAATCTCTTAAAATCTTTTCCTTTAGCTCAGTGGTCGGCACCCTGCGGTTCCCAACCGTCTCCTTACGGCCCGCGTTTCTGCCTAGAACTTTTTGCAATAAAATAAAATTTTGAATTTTGTAAATTTTGTGAATTCCGAGCCCAATAATAGGATACAAAGTGATGATAATGAGGCTATGCCTCAAGATGTGCAAGCAAACGTGTGTGTACTTTCAATTCTCTTATACCAGTATATTAAATCAATAAAAAAACATGTTGCAAATGGATTATATAGTATATGTTATAGTTTTCCTGCAAACAAATTGCGACGACTGAACTTTCACTATCACACTTACTTATCGACACTGAATTATGCGGGACTCTTACCCACTAGTCCTCCCGGTAGCCGTCTTCGGCGTTGCAAAAAAAAACTCCAGGATCCCCAAAGAAACGCATCTGAGCGCATAGCCCCGTCGGGTGTATCGTAGCGGGCGGATTTGAATACGTGGCGACGAAGCTGGTCGCCCTATGCTCCTGAATATTTATACTATTTCTGCCTATCCTCAAGAACTCTCAGGAGTACAACACATGTCTAACTGTAACTGAGAGATACAATCACCGATCTAAATTGATTCAGTTTCAGATGTCTATTGATGGTAATGTCCAATTATTATCAGGTAGACATAAGAATATCGACGCCATACATTAATTTGCCGTTGAAATCTATGATAAACAATTTAACACGATATTATTGGTAATGATAACAAGGAACCTTAAACGAGATTAGTGGGTGTAAAAATAATTAAAAAATAAACGATAATTTAAAAAATGTTCTTAGTTGTAATTTAAGCTCCTTATACCTATTAAATAATCCAAGTTTTTTTATGAGCAGTAAATTTCTTGTCTCTAAAAATAACATGTTTCCGTATATTCTCTAATGAGGTCTTATATTATGTCATTGTTCATAAAAAGAAAGGAAAGTGACAAATACAACTATGGCAATTCACAAATTTCACAATCACAAACCAAACTCATCATCATTCAAAATAATAGGTATTATGAAATAGAACAAATAATCCGTTAACAAATCAAACTAACCGCAATAAACCAAAATGCAGACTGTAAGTATTTTTAATGAAAGAAAATTTAATATATGCTCTGCCTGGCATGTCTTGTCACTGCATTGGGCGTAGATATTATTAACGAAAATTTGCTGCCCATCTCGTGAGCTTGTCCCAAGACGGTTTAGTGAATTTTAAGAAATCTAAAGAAAGTTCTCTTTCGTAGATAGTTGTGGAGCGATGCTGTACAAGATTACCACCACACAGCCTATAAAATTATCATAATAACCTTAAGTTTACTATTGTATATAATATCGTTATCCAAGCTCTTTTGTGCGGAAAAACCTACATATTTTCGATTTTAAAATAATTTATACTCTAGACATATTGCTTTAATTTTTCATAAGAATTTCGTCAAAAATATTAATTCAGCTGTTATTTTTTTTTTTGATAGTGGTGCAAACAGAACCAAACAAGAACAACGATTTTTATTTATTTTTTTGATTTCCTGGAAATAGGATTGGAAATCGTTACCATTTTAATATTTGAGAGAAACATAGATAATGCATAGATTTAAATCTATGAGCTCTTGTATATAGATTTACTTAAGTCATACCTACAGATAAACCTATTATGCAAAGTCATTTGAATTTATTAACAAATATACTTAAATGCTCAGTCCTATACGGTGTCCAAAGTAGAACTATTCTTCGTTTAAAAACAATCGATCCTTTTTCATTGACCACTGCTATTGGACTCCCTCTTAATAAAGCTCTACGCCTATAAATGAATTTAAATAATCTGAAATGTTAATAACTAGTACGAACAATGTACTGTATGTATGTGATTTTCTACTCGATCGAATACTATGTATTGATTATGGTATTTCCTTTTACATATATTCACTAGGATGTGGAATACGACGAGTACTGTGACCCCAATAATCCTCGCAAAATAAAGTATGACGACATATTGGCAGCTACCCGCCGCATAGTCGGCGCTGTCCAAAAGACACCTTGCACGGTATTTAAATTTAATCTATATGTTCCTTATAAGAAATTATTTATCAATTGCTATAACGACCAATAACGCCTGATTAATCGTAAATAAAAAGGCGTGTGAAGTCTATCAAAACGCAGTGGGCAAGGACATATAGTACTTATCCGACGTGTTTCAACTTATAAACGTTTTCTACACTCATAGCCCCACAGTAGGATTATCTCATGTTACGTGGGTGCCATGGACACACAAAGACGAATACACACACTCTTAGACCCAGAACAGAAATCTAAACTCATCATTTACATTTTTGTCTGGCTGGGGATCGAACCCGGGACCCACCGCGTGTCAGACCAGCACGGTGACTGCTTTGCCACGCTGGTCGTCTCATCATCATCGTCATCATTTGAAGAGTGGTATTCTGTAGCTATAAATTGTAAGACACAGATATACCTATCTATTATATCGTATATTGTATCAAAAGCTGGAAGCACTAACACATAATTCGTCTCACCTGTTTTAGAAAGCCAATATGTCCGAAAAACTCGGGATGGATTTATATTTAAAACAAGAGTTCATGCAATATACTGGATGGTAACAAATTTTACGAATACCTATTTATATATAACATTCTTGTCTACTAATTCTAACACAAACATTATTTTACCATTAAAGTTTCAAGGAACGCGGTGTTCGAAATACATTGTGTCTACTAACAGAGGAGCAGAAAAGGTATGGTGTGATATCAGCTTCCACCGGTAACCACGGACTCTCCATGAGCTATCACACTACACAACTAGGCATCCCCTGCCTCATAGTTATGCCTATCTATGCACCTATCACAAAAATCACTAAATGCGAAGGGTTTGGAGCAAAAACAATTCTCCACGGCACAAACATGGCCGAAGCAAAGCATCATGCCATGACTATCAGCAAAGAAAAGAAGATGACTTATATAAATGGGTAAGTGCAGAAATATTACGGCGATAAATAAAATTGACATTATATCAATAGAAAAATATATATTTTAAGTTTTAAGCGTTTTGTTTACCTTATGGATTAATGTGTCAACCAAAGGTGGACTTATATATCACAGAAGAAGTAGTAAATGAGCAGATAGTCCACCTGATGGTAAATGGCAATTGCCACGATAGATTTGTAAACCTGTAAACAACTCCACATAAAAATGACTACCTATGACTACCTACACAAGATTGGCCACATTAGATTGGCCATATGCCTTCAAGTGTGTCTTCAAGTGTGTTTCTACTCTCCAATCCAGAATATACCACTGTTATATGATACTAATATACCAAATACACTGTTTTAAAACAAGGGATTTATGGACTTCCCGCCCGCCCCCAAGTAAAGGTGAAAAAATGGTTTTCTCAAAGAAGAAGACTTTTGTTTGTGTTCGACAAATTTCATTCTTAATTTACCTGTTACACTCCTTCCTTTTAAGTAATCTATAAACTAAGTATTTTGTTACCATGCGGTGCTTTCGCAATCCAAGTACAAGAATTTCTGCCACTGGAAATACTAGTACTAAATAGATTTGATTTCGATTGTTGATTATCTTTTTTCCTTGTGATATCTTTTGAACAGTTACGATCACCCAAATGTGATAGAAGGTCAAGGGTCCATCGGTATCGAGATCATAGAACAAGTTCCTGGAGTGGACGCTATCCTGGTCCCTGTAGGTGGCGGCAGCCTTATCACTGGCATTGCTATAGCAGCCAAGCACCTCAAACCTGACACTGAAATTTACGTAAGTGATATAACAAGTCCGAAATTTCAATGCAACACGTGTAGAATAAAGTTACCTGACATCGGTTAAAGGGCAGAATGTGTACATTTTTTACACATTTGGTCCTTCAAACAAGATTATTCCGATTACGACATAGTTAACATAGTCAAGTAAATCATCGATATTTCAAACCATTTGGTCATTTGATGTGCAAAAATATTGAACTTATCCAAGGTCACCGTCATATTTTACAACATGCTACACCTCCCCACCCATTAATGTGTGAGCAGCATTATAGAGTACGCTCCAAGTTTCCCCTAGTTCTGAAGAGACCCGAGCCCTGAGTAAAAGAAAACGGTCCCAGAGAGTTACAGCAGATTCGTCATTCATAATACACCTTTCTCATAAAAATAAACCCCCAGTTTACCATTGTTCAGCGAATATACTATAAGTGTCCGTTATTGTTTTATCAGTTCATTTATTACACATTTTTTTCCGAAAACCATATATATCACAATATATGATACCATTGCGTTCGCGACAGAAATATTTCGATGTACCTATGTCTGAATTGTAACTTATTAGGGTAGGTTAGGTTATGTCATTTCAAATACAAATAATTATTTTATAATATAACACACGTACCTATTACAGGGTATTCAAACTGAAAAAACAATGGGTATGGTGGAGGCCTTGAGAAAAAATGAACGTGTTAAGGTTCCCATAGACTCTACTATAGCCGACGGACTGGCTGTCAACTTGGTGGGAGTCAACACATTTCACAGTTTGAAAGGCATCGTTGATAAAATGGTATATTCGTTATTATTCCTTATTAATCTTAATTCTTAATAGTCAATAATTATATCAACGTGTCGAAATTTAAGAAGTACGATTGTCTTTCATTTTTTAATAATAAGTATAAACATTTTCCCTTTGTCAGATACGTATAAAGAAATGTCATAACAAAACTTCAAATTACGACCCGCCGGTCTGACTCGCAGTGGATTCCCGGTTCGATCTCCGGACAGACATCTGAAAGATGAATTTATATTTCTGTTCTGGGTCTGGGTGTTAGTGTATTCTTCTTTGTGTGTATCCATGGCACTTTAGCAAACCTTCAGAAGCAAACATTCTTTATTTTACACGTGTACATTCTTATTAAATTAAAATCAGCGAGTTCTTTTGTATAACGAAACACGTTGCGTCGAAGTGGTAGTTTTATTATTGAGGTACAAATGAATTCTGTAAAGTAGATACTTAACAAATATTCTCATCCAAGCATGTGCTATATTTTTCATTTTATTTGATATTAATATTTTTTATTACATATAGATAGTGGTAAAAGAGGATTGGGTTGCCCGTGCCATTATGCACATCGTGGAAGAGGAAAGATTTGTTGTGGAAGGCGCTGCAGCCGTCTCCATTGCTGCTATCATGGCTGGCTTGTTCCCCAATTTAAAAGGAAAAAAGTATGTAGTTTAGAGTTTACAATATTACTTATGTTTTATTTGTTATGTTGTTAATTAAGAAAGTGTTAAAGTTGTTGCTAAAATTTAATTTGCACAAGTATTGACAACAATTCAACGCTAACACTTCCTTATGGATCTAGGTTTCTAAAGTTAGATGTTAGTATACTGTAGGTACATAATTAAAATATTTTTCCTAGCTACGGGTCTGTGAACGACCCGTATGAATTATTGTAATCAACCCCAACAGGATTTGCCTGAAATCGTAGAACAAAATACCTTTCTGGCGTTCATTACCAATGTTCATGATGACGACAATGGCCAGTTGCCAATGACCGATGGCCAATTACCAATGACCAGGGACTGTGTAATCTACCTCTATATCTATACTAATCTATAAAAATGAGATGGTGTGTGTTTGTTTCTTACTCCAATACTGAACCACTGGTCCGATTTACATGAAATTTTACATGGACATAGCTTATTTACCTGGTCAACGTACTTATAAGCAACTTTAAATTTCGATATTTTGCACTATTTAAAGATGGCGACTATTTTTATGTCCTATAGCGGGTCACGGATAGATAAGGTGAGTTGGGGTAATATCGGAGCTGGTGTAAAATCTGTTGACTGCAATTGTAACCAAATTAGGCCATTATATAAAAGTCGCAATAGTAGCTGCATAATTTTCATGGCATGGTATATGAAGTCGCCAATTTTGAAAAATATCGTCAATTTAGTCCACAATTTTAATCGTACGGCTTTACCCCAGCTCCGATGTTACCCTAACTTACCTTATTTCAGCTAGTAACTAATAACAAGGTTGCCTTAACTGCCTTAACATCCTTAGTATTAAATGCATAAGACGTTTTCAAATACAGAGTGGTCGCCATCCTATCCGGTGGTAACATAGACACGACGATCCTGGCCCGCGCGCTGGAGCGAGGCATGGCTTCCGAGGGTCGGCTGGTGAAGTTCAAGGTGACGGTGAGCGACCGTCCCGGAGGCATGGCAGAGCTGTGCAGCATGCTGGCTAACTTGGGCGTCACGCTACGAGATTGCATTCCAGAGCGAGCGTGGGTTAAAGGGGACGTATTCAGTGTTGAGGTGAGTTTGCTTCTTGATTTTTGAATCGTCGCCTTAAATGGTAAAGCAAAACCGTTCATGATTTTGGAGGAACAGATAATAGATTCTAAAGTTTTGTTTCATGACTTTCATATTTTCAAATATCAACGACATTCGTGACGTTTTTAAATATCGAATATTTTTAAATATCTAATTTTTGTGATAAATATATTTTATATTTTTTGACCCTTCGATTTTATATCGTAGAAGCATGTAGTGGCAATTTACTTTTCTTTAGAGTAGTAGTAACATGATTCTCTGCTGCTTCTTTAATATTCTAATGTGCGATATTAATTTTATACTTTTATGATTAATCAATTTAAATTAATGAAAATACATCTCCACAGATGAAAGTGATCGCCGAAACACGAGGATGGGATCACACAAAAGAGTTGATTGAACAAATAAAGAAGAATTATAAAGAATACTTCTTCCAAGAAATGAACGAGCGTCGTGACAAGACCCCCGGAGCCAAGCGTGGACCCTGCCTTGCACCGAATCCAGTCTGCATGCAAAAATAATCTAAAACCCAACCATTAAACTCATATTTCGCCTCCATTTGATACATTTAATGATCTGTCGGAAAAATGTCAAACGCAAAAAATTTGTAAAACACTATAGTGAAACACAATATTCAATAAATAATTGGCTTTCTTCAAAAATCTCTATTTTCTTTTTAAAATGTTGCAAAAACAAACCAACCCTATTACGAGACAATGTTCATTACCTAGACATTCTTGTTAATTGCAGTGTATGATTATAAATTGTAAGTTCCTATATAAAATATACTATTTTTCTGTGGTAAACTTATTAAAGAAAACAACAATTAATAAGTTGCGTGGCAGGTATTAACTAAGTACCTACTTATAACAAAATCATTATACTATTACCGTGCTTAAACAATTAATAATTTTATTGTAGTAGAATCACGATAAAGTGGCTGCATAAATTATACATGGTTGCGCTATTTTATGCAGCTCATTTAATTTGTACGTCATAAACCCATTATTGTCCTACTGCTGGGCACGGGTCTCTCAGAATGAGAAAATATTTATGGCATAGTCAACCGTACTGGCCAAGTGCGAATTGGTAGACTTCACACACCTCTGAGATCTCCTTTTTTTAGATAACTCTCAGGTGTGCAGGTTTCCTCACGATGTCTTCCTTCACCGTAAAGCAGTGTAAATTAAATTCTAATCGTTTTAGAAAAATCAGTGATGCGTGCCGTGATTCGAACATTCGAACCTCGGACCCTCGATTGAGAGGCCGAGTTTCAACCATTAGGCTATCACTGCACATTTAATTTGTACATTGTAATGTATTGCATAAAATCTTATACAACAATTATTGTAATTTATACTGTCAGGTGTGATTATCGTTTTTAAGACGGAACTTACCTAACTACTTAGTACACTGCTTTTGAATTAAAAATAAAAATAGATTTCAGCCAACGTGTTTTGTCATAACTGTCACCTGCCATCCATATTTTCAAACAGCATTGTAATATTAAATCCAATTCATTTCTATCCCTATCAAACCAACGTTCACAATATTTTACTAATCAATACAAGAAATTAGTTTCAAAATGTCACGTCGATATGTAAGTAACCGCCCTTTAAATTTATAATTCCAAAACTTGTAGTGACACGTACTCATACTAATCCTTGTATATTAATTCGAAAGCAATATTTTATAACACAAATGAAATGATTATACAACAGAATCTAAAAAATAAGGATTTAAGATAAGGCATTTATTGAGCTGACTAATTAAGAAGATTAAGAGATTTTAATAGTTAGAATGGTATGCTCGAGCTAATTAGTTTAATAGGCGGTACTGGTAACTATTTAATAGTTGGTAGAACCAATGTAGTTCGATCGGGGAAGTACCACCGCCACATCTATTTCTTGCGTGAAGAAATTCTCGGTGGAAGGGTGAGGTCACTTGTATGAGGCGACCTTAGTCCTCAGGAATAGCAACGCATCTGTGATCGACTTCAGATAGAACCCCTGTTGACACTGTTCTATATAAAGTTGCCTACAGATGTCCATGGGCGGCAGTAACCACTTACCGCCACTTCAGTCTTTAAAAAAAACTGAATTATCGTCGAAACTGAAGACCGAAGGCGTCTCCGACCGTAGACCAAATCGGAGACGTAGACCGTATATTCACTTATGTACTTTCATGTATGTAAAATTAATGACAACAAGACAAAACATTAAGTTCATTTTCATAGGAAGACTTCGATGAATTCTGTGATCCTGAAAACCCGAGAGCTATAACATATGAAGACGTCACCAATGCAGTTCATCGCGTCAGGCCCTTTATACCGATCACACCATGCATAGTAATACATCTTTTACATTGTCCTCAATTTGTAAACGTAATTATTAAACCAACCTAGAACTTAGTTTAAATGATGATAAAATTTAGAGTTAATGCTGGTAAAATTAGTTTAAATATTTGGTGCCCCCAAAATGTGCCTCAGAGTAGGCCATCTTTACATTATTAACATCAATTAATGAATAATTCACAGAATTCACATTTCAAGTGACAATTTAGGTATATAATTAAATATATTTTAATTTACGCGAGATAAACCTCAAAAATGTATGAAAGAACGATTTAAAATGATAGCCTTCTTTTCATAAAAAACTTTTATAAACTTGTAAATTATAGCGTTACGAACAATAACGTTTATTTCCAGCCTTCACACTACCAGCGGGAGTTTGCAATGAACTTGCATTACAAATTAGAAGGCGTTCTAAAAACTGGAAGGTATGTACCTTGGCCGTATATTATAAATGTATACGTTATGGAAAATAATAATTTGATTTGCCGTCTTTACTCAACATTATAAAGATGGGAGACGAAAGAATAATAATCGATGAACTTATTGAAAATTGAGTAGGAAACATCCTAGATACGTAGATAAACTTTTACATTTTTTAATAGCACTGTTATGTTAATTTCTAGCTTCAAAGAGCGAGGAGCCCTCAACGTATTACAATTAATGCCCCTGGATAAAAAGAAAATAGGAGTAGTGATTGCCTCATTAGGAAACCAAGCAGTAGGAATCTGCTACTACGCCGCGAAGCTCGGTATTCCTGCAGTAGTGGTGATGCCAACTTGCGTCCCTATCAACAAGCTGCAAAGATGCCATAACCTTGGTGCTAAAGTAGTGGTGCAGGGGAACAACTTGCTCGAAGCCCAGAGATACGCACGAGCTATCGCGAGAGATAAGGGTCTCACTTACATCAACGGGTACGATTTAAAATAAAATACAGTATCATATATTTGGCCAGGTGGTAGAAGCAGTGTAGTACGACCGGGGAGATACCACCGCAAAATTCTAGCCTATTTCTAGCGTGAAGCAGTTCTTGCGTTTAGTTGGGAGGGTGTGGATGCCGGCTCACTTATATATGAGGCAATCCTCTCAGTCCTCGAGAGCAGCAACGCATCAGTGATCGACTTCAGATAGAACCTCTGTTCTATATGAAGTTACTTACAGATGTCCATGGGCTGCAGCAACCACTTACCATCAGGTAAATTGCATTCTCATTTGCTATATCAATCTGATAAAATAAAATTAATAATAATAAAAAAGGAAAAATGTAGAGTCGTATCTTGAGCACAGAAATGTGTTCTGTTTTAAGTGAAGTTGCTTACAAATATCCACGGGCGGCAGTAACCACTTACCATCAGATGAGCTGCTTGCTCGTTTGCTACTTAATATTTATAAAAAAAAGAGAACATGTCAGAATCTTCGCCAATAACCTTTAAGTTTCTTTGTAGCCGTGACCATCCTCACATCCTAGCCGGATATGGAACAATAGCTTTAGAAATATTGAATCAAGTGCCGAATGTAGACGCAGTGATAGTGCCCGTGGGTAGCGGAGGTTTGGCCGCGGCTGTCGCTACCGTCATAAAACATGTGCGACCCAACTGCCTCATATATGTGAGACACTTGAAATATTAAATGGTAGATATTATATCTCGCTCATATTTTGCGGCGTTGACCAATCTGATTTAATCGATAATATTAGCGAGTTAAAGGGAGAAAAACTCTTTGTGATTCGACTCTAGAAGCACCACTGCTACACCTATTTCTGCCTAATAACAGCAGTGTTACACATACACACTATGGATGTAACGAATATTCGCATTCGCCTTCGCGGTCACGGAAATTCGCAAGTTTTTGGAAATTCGGCTGTTGGGTGTTGGTTTGTCGAATATTGGCAGCAGATATTCGCATTCGCATTCGCGAATGTCCAAAATTTGACATCCGTTACATCCCTATCATACACTGCTTTATTCTGATGTGAAAGGTCTGGTAAGGGATAAGTGAAACGTACTTATCCGAGGCGTTCCGACTTAGTCCTCAGGAGTTGCACATCTGTGGACAACCCCAGGTAAAAGTAGGGAGCCCATGAGGGGATTTTGGGAGTCAC